>JBANCV010000003.1:0-231256 GCA_037040105.1 Amiota albilabris
TGTAAGTAGAAGATTACTAAGTGAGCAAAAAGTGAGAATGTCCAATTTTTATAACTTTAGATTTATCTCTTGTTCTAAAATTCCAAGCAAAAGTAAAAAAAAAACAAACAAATAAAAAAGTGAATAAAGTAGAACTTGGCCAAGTATTGGTTGTGAAGCGAACATGAAGAGTGTGTGAGTATAGTATGGATAGTAAAATACGAACCAGAAAGAAGGGTATGATGTGACTTACATTTATATATTTAGGGGAGAGTTAGTATACATAATGGGTTTCAACATTGTGACCATTGTGATTTGTATGGGAGCTATGGGATCCAGTAATCCTAGGATCTTCAAATTTACATGGGTCATACATTTATAGTATTTAAATTTCAGTTCGATTACGGAAAAACACAAAAAGTTTTTCTTATAAAAAGATGAATTTGAATCTGGGTCTGTAAGCGAGGTACCCCTTCTAGAAATCCTAGGGACGTGATTTTCACATAAATGATGAATATGGTTCAACTATCCAGTGACGATGCAAGATGTCAAAAACAACTTTCGCGCTGAAATTCGGACCGGCGTCCGAGTCATCCAAAGTGGAGGATTCATATGAAGACCAGTGCAACCGTGGCGGGGGTTCTAATTGAAAAGCGCTATACATCTCTAAGCAATTGCTTTAAATCTTTAAGAATCGTAATTTTCTATGGTATAATCATTGTCATTGTCAGGAGTTACTGTTTGCCTGAAATATTAAGAAAATCATTGGCGTATTGAATAAACATAAAATGAATAATAAATAATACAATAAAATAAAAATTGCTTAAAATTAATAACTAGACGAGTAAAGATTAAAGATTTAATCTCAAACTGGAATTCCTTTTTGTATTCAATTTTAATACATAATTTAACACTTATCTTTAGCTAAGTGTTAATTTAATTAGATAATTATTTTTAATGCCAATTTCGAACAAATGACTCAAGAGCCCAAAACTCATTCACCTGATCTGATCATTATGGTTTTCGATTAAGATTGGCCTCACCAAAGTTTACATACTCTTCACTTACATATTCATAAATATTGTATATATGTGAAAAATATTCTTTAATTATTGATACTTTTATTCATAAATTTTCCTTGACACATGGCAATACACACTTTTTAATGTTTCCGAATTATATTAAGTATAACTATGTAATATGCAACATAGTGTTACAAACATCAGACTAAAATGATAATGTACTATACATGAATATCTTACGATTGTAACAAAATGAATGAGTTACAAACATATACGATAAGTATGTTGTATGTATATAAGTATATAAAACTACCAAGTAACTGACCAACCAATCGACCGATTGAATGAATGAATGAATCGAATTGAATTGAATCGAATGAGATTAATTAATGCAATCTTTTATTTTGTACGGAAATTGATTTAAATTTATTTATGCACGCATAAAGAATTAAAAACTTAACGCCATAAAATCGCGTTAAAATCACTTAACCAAATCGTCATTCAATTGTCTTTCAGCCTCTCATTCTGTCTGTCAGTCTATATGTACACATATGTATGTCTATGCCACCATTCGAAAACTGAATGAATTAAGTAAGTGACAAACTGACTCGTTAAGAAGACAAAAAACAAGGTTTGTCTTATACTATACTTACTTATCTTTTCTGATTTGATTTTATTATACATATTATTCTTTGAAAACCCTCCAAATCAAAATCAAATCGATCAAGTTTGAAAAATACAATAAGAAAATACGGAAAAAAAAAAATCACCATCGCCATCATCATCATGATGATCATCATCAAAATCGTAATCAAAATCAAAATGAAAATTTTATATCGTTTTCGATTTTTGCTCTCTCAATAAAATTGCTTTTAAATTGTCTAATCGCGGGACCTTATCACTTTTATTTACATTTCTTCACAGGTTTTTATTATTATTTCTCGTTTTACATTGATTAAGGTTTGTTCGATCATTCAAACTTCATCGTTGTCGTCTTCGTTTATTCTTTTACTTTTTTATTCATTTTTCTTTCATTTTTTCTTTTCTTTTTCTTAATTTATCAGTTTTTGTCTGGATCTTCTGCGTATTCGACATGTATTCGAAATCGGAATCAATATTTAAAACAGAACAAAGCGAAACGCGCTTAAGTGCAAAATAATTTATGATCGAAAGGCGAAGACTTTTAAAAATCGTTTCATTTAAATTGCCGTTGACAAAAACAGAAAGATACAAAACACACAAATACTAGATACAAGTATCTTCACAATATACATACAGACATATTGTACAATACAATATATGGTATCGTATGTATAAAGAATATACGAGGGTAAACTATATAGTTAGTTTTCTATCTTTTTAAATTTTATTTAAAATCTAATGTCTTACGAAAAATTTCATCAGGTTAAGAAGAATACATCTTAGTGCTCTACTAGGAAGCCTCAAGCCTTCTGTTATAGCATTAGGGACTTAGAAAAAAAAATAGAGACAGTCTAACAACCTGTCCTGAATATATCCAGGTCTCGATTAGATATAGCTAGGAATCCTTTTCAGAAAAATAAGAGTACATTTCATAAAAGTGTTTTAATAGAATATTGATTTAATGATTTAGGAGCGAGAAGAAGCTGAACACAGGCCAACAACATGTGTTCTGAAGGTATGTATGTATTTATAGTTTATACTAACTGTCCCGGCGAACGTTGCTATGCCCACGCTCCAAATAAAATTGGGATCAGAAGATTTACGCATACTATATAACGGTCTGAATTAGTGTTGTCCTTTACTTGGCAGATAGAGATAGAAGCTAGATTTTAAAAAAAGAGATTCAATTCTAATTTTAATGTGTTTTAAAGTTGAATTCTCTTTTATAGCATTTCAACCAAAGGCATACTGCTTCCTGCAGTCTACTACAGGATCAGGTTAACACAGTTCATTCATGACATTTGTTAGAAAAAATGCATTTTAAATTTTTTGAATTATCAATTAATTTATATTTTGTGGGTCAATTTTCATAAAATAAAGTCTTTGCTGTGCTCCGATAAAAGATTCTTGTGTTTTAATTGATACTTGTTCAAAGTGAAAAACAAACTTACAAAGTCAACGATTTTATTATATGTATAGATCAACTAGATTTCAAAAAAACGTTGTGAATCGTGAGAATAGGATAAACACACTGTGCGAATTCAACCTAGAGCGGTCCCAGCTAATGTTGTCATTGCTGTTCCATCTTCTTCTTGCAATGTTTGCATAACTTTGCTATCAACTCTCGTTTGAATTTTACGGTTTTTGTTATTTTGTATTAACTTTATAAATCATGCCAGTTTTTTTAGTTTATGGAAAACAGTGCAAAAATTTATTTATATATTTTGATTTTTATTTGATCTTTTATTATTATTATTATTATTATTATTATTATCATTCTTTTTTTGTTTGTATTGTATTTAAAGAAAATATTTCATTTCTTTCAGATTTTGTTGAATTATTATTTTTTTCTTAGATTATTTTCGATTTGCATAAAAAAGCAGTTAACAATTTGTACAACATTTATCTAGTTTTCAGTTTTTTAAGTGGTCTTTTGTCTGTCTCCCCCATAGTTTAGTTTAGGGCAAGATATGAACTTATAGTGTGGCGTACACTCGCAAACAAAAACGATTTGTGGGTTGAAGACGACTTGTGTAGGAGCGAAATATTGTTGTATTGTAGTATTGTACCTAAGTATAAGAATATGTATGTATGTATGTATATTGTCAAATCAATGTTGGATTAGTTATGCTTTCTTTCTTTTCACAATAACACATATTCAATTCAATTCAATTTAATTTAATTTAATTTAATTTAATTCTATTCTTTATTTAATTGAAAAAATCACATTAAATATTTTTTTTTTTTTTTTTGTTTCAATTTCTACATTTTATGTTTATTTAATAGACGGTTAATCTGGAAGTTTCACATCAAACGTAAGCGCCAATAGCTGACATTTAAAACAAGAAAACTGTCCTGACTTCTTAAGCACAACTCAAAACTGTCCCAGCGTAACAAACTTCTGCTTTACAAGACAGTTCTGAAGACCCTATGGACATACATGGAATGCAGCTGTGGGGCTCTGCTTCACACTCTTACATTGAAATACTATGGAGATTCCAATCAAGGCTTTTCCGCTGACTAGTAAATGCACCATGGTATGTTAAGAATACAACCACACACAGAGATCTTCATGTTCCATGGATTAAAAGCAAAATAGACAGATTCACACGGAAATACTTATCCCGTCTTGAAGCTAACTCAAACGTTCACGCCACAGGCCTTTTAGTCACTATTAACAACATACGGCGACTCAAGAAGAGTCACCTCTGGACCTACCTTTCAGGTTTCCTGCAGGATAGGTAATCTGCCACCACCCACTGTGATGTTTTTATACTCTTCATGTAGTAAATAGTATAAAAAGCTTGTCATGAAATTTGTATAACACAGAAGGAGACATCGCAGACCACATAAAGTATGTATATTTGCCATCAGCTCGATGAGACGAGTTGATTTAGCCATGTCCGTCTGTCTGTCCATCTGTAAGCGAACTTGACTCTCAGTTTTTGAGCTAGAAATCTGAATTTTTGTACATAGGTTTTTTTTTTACCATGCGCAGTACATTTGTCGGAACGAGCCAAATCGGACCACAGGAAGGTGTACCCCCCATACAAACTCCAAGATAAAATTAATGTTTTTATTAGAAAAAGTTTTTTGTTTTCTTACTTATATAACTGAATTTGGATACTATTAGTTTCTGTACCATATCCATCCACCATGTAAATTTCATGATCCTAGGGTTACCAGCAACGACCCACATTAAATTTACTTGTTATAAAAAATAAATATTAATTTGATAGAATTAAAGCTAAGTTATTAGTTTTGCAACTACCAAATATGTAGATTAACAGAATTATGTAATAATCTTAATTATTGCCAAACATACATATACAATATGAGGAAAATGGGAAAAACTTTACTGTAATGTTTCTTTCCTTATTTTTTAACGAAACCTAGACACTAAACGAATGTACGATCACCATTAAAATTGTGTGAAGTTTGATTTTGCATATTCACATTGATTATAGCCTGTACAATTTTTGCATATATCGTGCAAATATCTGCCATTCTATAGAGTAGTAGTGGTAGTAGTAGGGAAGAGGGGTAATAAAAACGTAGAATTAAGATCATTATTTTTTATAATTTCTTTTGGGCTCTTTGGAGTTTACGGCAGAGAGTGGCTGCATGTATATAGTGTAATTTTAATTGACAGTTGCTATTTCTAATTCCTATGAACGAATATATGTAATATATCGGTGGTTCTATTTATTTTGCATAATCATCCAAAATTTTAGAAAGTCGTGGTCCTAATAGAAAATGAAATTTTATAATGTTGTAATTGAATATAAAGTGTAATAGCACATAATCATCATTCGCATCATCTTTTTTTCATGCCCCGTGGTTCTATAGGGTGCAAGATATTTAGTATGATCTCATGGAACCTAGCTAACCTTCACTGCTACTGTTAAATATGATTTTGATGTGGATGCAATGAAAACAACACTAAGTGTAATGGAAAAAATTTCGGGAAATGGATTTATTCAACAAATTTCAAAGAATAATTTAGTGAATAGTGTAATTTCATACAATATTTTTACTTAGTTTTATTGAATAATTGTCTAACTCAAAATGTCCATAGGTTGAACTTGTTTTCTGCATTATAATGAATCGATTTTTATTTTTTGTAAAATTTACATTATGATGGAAGTTAAAGTTTGCGGAAACAAATTCACATTTAAGAAATTTTCAAGAATTATGGGATTATTTGTTAACATATTACATACACAGATTTTCAATTGAAAATAGAACATTATGCAAAACCAAATATTATCAATATACCAAGTAGTTATGTATACGAGTATAACAAAAGGCTTTAACAAGATAAAATTATGGTGAGATCGGCACCCAAACAGAATAACAGAAGATAAAGAATTCAAAATAAATGTGACATGGAAATGGCAATGGCATTGGAAAAATGTTTGTTAATCAAATATAATTTTCTGAAATGAAATGATAAAAGCCAACAATAACAATAAGGAAGAGTGAAAAAAAAAAACAAAAGAGTAGAAATTCTCATTGAATTTCATTATGATAGGCGCGCGGCATGTAGCGTATGCTGCATGTTTCATATTGATGATGTCAGCGGTAGTAAAATAGAGTAAGTGATGACGGGGGGTCTCGACAGCTCTAGGGTGCTAGCCAGGAAAGACTGAACGGAATTTCCACTTGGTTTACCGCTACATCAACACCCAATGCTAATTGATGACAAATTAGTTTTACAGGGCAAAATAACAACGACAGTGACAGAAATTTGATGAATTGAATGAATAAATTAATGAATAAATACTACTATAACTTACTACGTGAAGATCACTCCAAGGATACATATATATATATATGTATCTACATACATTAACACACTTGTATGTATATGTATGTGGACCTAGGCTGTCAAATTAGTACAAAATAAAAAAAAAAAAAAAAAATTCAATTCAATTTGAAAACCAATTCAATTTATTGAAATTCATCCCCTCTTCATCACTAATACCAAGTATCTTTTCTTTTGAATTATATTCCTTTGTATTGCAGTTGATCCTTCTGTTAGCTTTAACTGCTGCTAGGCAAACTAATGAATAAATTGGCTTTGTATATCAAAATCAACGTAATTGGATCCCGTGCGCAACTGTTTACTTTCAATGATGTTCGTGATGATGATGATTATATGTAGTAATGATGTTGTTGATGGTGATAGAAGGATGAGTGGATGAGTGGATGAGAGAAGAACAATGTTAACTCAACATTCCTAACATTTGTACAATTTTAACGATTAACAGACGCTGATGCTCTGCATGTCGTCCTTTCTTTATTGTCCTTTTTCTCATTGTTGTTGTTTCTTGTTGCTGTTGTTTAGCTACTTATTTTAGCTTCGACGCCTTCATCACATCGTGTTCTTCATGTGAATTTTCCAGGCAAACGCCCGGCCTCAAGCAAACTTCGATTATTAACACTTGAAGTGATGTGCGCTTAGATGGTTTATGGAGTGTTTATGGCCTCTTCTCTCTTCTTGAAGTCACACGCCAAACGTTCACAATTCACATTCACATTCTCAATTCAGATTCAATGGTAAATTGCAATTTTGGATTTGGATTTCGATTGGGATAAGGATTTGCCTTTTCATTCATTCATTTACTCATTTACTCATTCACTTATTTATTCATTCTGCTTTTGGACAATTTTGTAATTGTTCATTAATTTGCTTTGGTTTGGTTTGGTTTGCTTAGATTTGGTTAGGTTGAGTTGAGTTGAATTTGGTGTATTCGCGTGACAACCCACACACACACTCACACACACACACACACACACATTTTGATATACACAGGGACATGCAGACAAGGACACGCGTCAACAAAAATGACGCTTAAGTATGTCAATGGAGTACATAGTAGGTGAGTAAGAGAAGGTGAAGCTAATGCTTGCCACATAACAAATGACTTGATATGCATTACCAAGTGGACTGGAGTGGACTGGAGTGGAGTGGAGTGGATTCGAATGGAGTGGCTTTGAATGAAATACTTCAAGCACGCGTCTTCATTTTTTGTGTTAAATTTGTTACTATTTTTGTTGTTGGCATTGTTGGCCTTTTAGTGCTTCCTGTCGACATGCTTCCTGCACGTGCCACTCCAGCTACTCCACTTGCGGTAAGTCAGTCAGTCAGTCAGTCAGTTAGTCATACATAGTATTGTCGCCCTTGATCCTGACACGGAGTCAAGCAAATAAATGTTTAACTCTCAAATTGACTTCATTTATTGTTGTACTTGGTTTTATTGTTCATTATTGTATATTGTTTGTATCTCATATAAACAATAAACATATGGATACAGTGGGACAATTCTTATTTAGATAGCTTAGTATATTCTTATATAGTTTTAATAAATACAATAAAAGGAGATAAAATATAATAGTAAAAAAGGAAGCAATTAAGACAGCAGTTCTTAAACTATAATTCAAGAAACCTAGAGGTAATCTGCAAAACTATTGTAACATTATTTTACATCTCTAACTTCATAATTATGGATTATATACGGTGACCCTGGATTTTTGACATTTTACCAGTTTATAATAATTGATAAATGGAAAAGTTTGTTTGTTGCTTTAAAGTCTTCAAGATCTAATGCAACATAAGCTTTAGTGATCAATTTGATTATACATATACATATATGATTATTGAGCCAGATATTAAATTTTATAAGCATCATCATTAAAATGTTCAGGGGAAAAAAGGATTCGCGATAAAATTTTGTACAAGAATCGCTGAAAATTAACGATTCAAAAATATTTATTTACTTATTTAAGATGCATTTAAAGAATACAAATAAAATCAAAATACAATTTATTTCATTTAAATGAAACTCTAAAATCGAACAATGGACATAGCAACTGCTCTGACAACGGGCGGTCCTTATGGCATGTGCCAATTGACTTTGTCCCGATTTCATACAAAACAAATTTGTTCATCATTATAACGCTTGTTTAAATATTTGGCCGCAGGCAATGATGCAATTCACAATACAAAATACAATCGAAAATAAAATGAAATAAAAAGGACAAAATTGTTAAGAAATTGGAACATATAAAATGGCCAAATTATTCAAATACAAAAAAGGTTCTGCGAATAAATCGAACGATAAACGCTTCATTGAGCACAAAACGCATAGCGGCAATGATGATGATTCTGATAATGATGAAGACAATAAAACAACAAAGGACCTTTGCACATTATTGTTTGTGCAAACATCAATTTTGATGGTTGTCAATGTCTGGATGGCGCCACAATTGTCATGAAGCAAAAGGATTTTAAACTGGGCTAATAAAGACAAACAACATTGATTTAGTATTTATAATCCTTAAAAACATGATCTAAATATTTAAATGAGTATTTCAGTGTATAGAGCTTCGTTTTTAAGATATTGTAGAAATTCAAAACTAAGTTTCTGCGTAGATTAGTTGATGCTCTATTGCTATATGCTAATAGTATTGTAATAATCACCTCAGTTCTCGGAATAACAAGACAAAAAAAGAAAGGTATACACTAAGACTTGAAACTCACCCCCAAAGATTTTGCTATGAAACTGCTTATTTCTGGAGAATATAAAACCCAACTTTAGCATCCTTTAAACTTAACATTCAGATTCTCCAAAGCTTCTACACATGTTAGTTTAAAATCCACCAACAATGGAAGACAAAGATAAAGGAAATACTTTTCAAGAAAAGAAAGATTGGAAACAAAAATCCCATAACACATTTTTATTAAATGGAAATGGAACAGTAGGCACTAAGTAGCTCAGCTATCGTAACATTTACCTGTCGGGTGTAGTACGTATATATTTCAAACAAGAATCTATGCAATTGGAAAAAGATGTCAAATCGATCAACACTTTGGAGGAAACCCCAATGAACATATCAATCTATGTTCAGATGTCACAATTCAGATATCACAATATGTCGTCAGGCCTCTAAGTGAAAATTCCAATCCACATTATACGTCATACTTACAAGAAAATGGGAATATAACAATCAGAGCCTCTGACAAAAACAAAAACTATTAGGTCTGAATTTAAACAAAAGAAAATATAACTTAAAGTATCTGTTCAACAATTCTATATGTTAACGAATAATCAAATTAATGGAAATGGAATTGATAGACTTCATTCACTAAGAGCGTCATGGACTACCCAATGTCACCTTAAACTCATTACAAACAAATTCATGGTGTGGTAAAGAAGAGAAAAAAAAAACAGCAGAGTCACTCGAGTTGAACGAAAAGTGCAAAAAGGCCCACACGAACACATAAGTGCAAATCCCTTAAGTCATCACTAAATCCTTGTATCCGTGAAACATTCACAAAAGCAACAATATCAATAGAATAAGATGATAAAGGTTCACTTAGAGATTAAGATTTCATTGCTTTGATTTAACCCCACGAACCTGAAAATCTACTCAAAGCCTTAAAAAATGAACCTTGGTGTGGTTGTGTTGATTTTTATACACTTCACGTAGTGAATAGTATTATAAGTTTGTCATGAAGTCTTATTCAGTGCGACGAGACGAGTTGATCTATCCATGTCCATCTGTCAGTCTATACATCTGTATGTATGCAAACTAGTCCCTCAGTTTTTGAGCTAGAGAGTTGAAATTTCCTAAGAAGCTTTCTTCGCATACCCATACGTAGCACATTTGTCAGAATCAACCGAATTGGACCACTTGGGGGGTAACTCCCATAAAAACCCCATACTTAAATTCATGTTCTTATTAGAAAAACTTTTTTGTTTTGTATGCTATATATCTTGAAATTTGGACACAATAGGTTTCTGATCCATGTTCATCAACCATTTACATTTCAAGATCCTAGAATTATTGGATCGCATAGCTCCCATACAAAAAACTTTTTCTAGGGGACGCGTGAAGAGTATTACATCTTTGGCATAGTCGAAGATACCCTTCTTTCTGGTTTTATTTTATTATTTACATTTTGAACGTGTTTACGCATACAAAATGAGTAGGGCATAAACAATAAAGAATGAAGAGATTGTACATACATACATGCATATGTACACGTATATGGTACATGGTATGTTTAAGGATATGTGGATAAGAATGAGAGTGATAATGATATCCTTTCTTCAACATAGTTTAATAGTCATAAGTAGATATTAGTACGAGTAGGTAACATGACTATGATGATGATAAAATGTCATGTTCCCCAAATTCGTCATCATCATTATCAACATCATAAACATTTTAACCCTGTTCAAAGGATTTTTATTTAATATTCATGCCTCTTTCCCATTTTTTATAGAATCCATTTAATGGTTAACAGATACATATTCGAATTATTGGATAATCTTCTATTTATGAGCAAAATTTATTGAGAACGGAAGGCGAAAGGCACCAAATGTTTGATAGGAGCAAAGGGCAGACGGGCAGATGGAACGGCGGGCAACAAAGGATCGCAGCAAATTGCTTGTGAAATAATTCCAGCTAAATCAAATCAAATAAGGAAGGAAGGAATTGAAATAAAAAGAAGGATATATATAAATAAAAAAAAAAAAAACATAAAAAAATAAACAAAGAATGAGTGAATGATAAAATAGTCAAATATAACGACAAAATTTTTGGTAAAATGGCAAAGTAAATGAGATAAAGAAAAGGGATGAGAAGGAGTCACCCGCGTGGGCACGTGTCCAGCGCATCCTGTAACAAATTAGCACAAATTGAAGAAAGCAAACAAAACAAAAATATAATAGAAATAGAATAGAAATAGAATAGGAAAGAAAATAAAGAAATCGCATAAAAAAACAAGCAAAGCAAACGAAGGATAAAAGCGAACAAGTTTAGTTTTTTAGTACATACAATACGAGATAATAAAAGAACACGGATTCTTGGATGGAAACAGAATCTCACAAGTTACATGGAAGGGAGACAGCTAAGTAGTAGTGAGGAAGTGAGGATTCCTCATTTGATGCTGCAATTAGGCAAATATGTCGTTCTCTTCGTCGTCGTTGACCAAAGTCAGCCAACTTCCCCATTGTGTGAGCTATACAAATTGCATCAACTTCCGGCGTGAAAGCACTTTGTCATTAAGACTCACGCACGCACGCTCGCACGCATACACTATCTGTTTATGGGTCTGTCGGTCTGTCACCCTAAAGAAGGAAAGAATGAATGCAAAATCTTTTCTTTATTATTTTTTTTTTTTTTTTGTCTCCATTTGCTTTGTGAAACGTAAAAAATACGTTTTGGAAACTTTGAAAATCTGCGCTGCGTTTCCCTAATTTCGTCTAAGAGTTCCGGTTCTAGCCCCTCCCTACCAGCTTAAGTTCAAAAGATAGATGAATGCTTGGATGCTTGGATGGTTGGTTGTTTGGTTGTTTGGTTAGATGGTTGTGTGGACGATTGGTTGGATGGGTGAATATAGTAAGTTATATACATACCCAATGCTTATTCGTTTGTTCAGATGCGACAAAGTATGTGACTGATAGAAAGGAAGAGGAGAGAAATAAAGAGACACCAATGCCTGCCCATTTCCTGCTAATATCCTTCGTTTATTTTTTCTTTTCCTTAGTCTTTCAGTTCTTTACCAATTCTTGTCTCCCGCGATATTTCTGCTTTCTTTCTTTGCTTTGCTGTGATTTGCTTTGCTTTGTCTATTTTGATCGCTTCGCTTTGCAGTGCATTATCTTTACGTTTTACTTCCCTTTTGCTTCCCTTTGCGTTTGCTTTACTTTGCTTTAGTTTAATGAACTGTGAGATTGCATTAAATATTCTAAATTTATGCAAATGTCAATTTGACTCCTTCCTTTATACCAAAAGCATCTATCTATCTATCTATCTATCTGTCTATCTATTTACATATACATACATATATCTATCTATCTATCTATCTATCTATGTATCTATAGATGCATGCAAAGATTCAAACGAATTCAATTCGATTCGGAGGAAGTTGGGTTGGCATGGAAGGAACTATATTCCATTAAGCATTTTATAGTGCAATTTGTTCATGAATATATGTAGTATTGTACTATACAATAGATGTAGAACGAAGGAAACGAAGAGACTGACAATTGATTTCGAAACTACAAAGAAAATTGATGTTTTTTAAGAAGAAATCATTTGATTTAATTTCATGTTGAACAATACTTCCAATCATTATGGAAGAAAAATTATCTTTGCAAATTTTTTGCGCACTTAATCTGTTAAACTGATTAATCAGATTTTTGTTTATAATGTGACTAAGTGTCTAAGTCCTATTCTAAATACATAGGTCGGTTCAGTGCTAAAAGGAATAATAAATTTGGTGAAAATCTCATCCCAAAAACTACGTTTGGCATAGCTCAGAGTTTCTCAAACTGTATTCCGGTGAAAAATTTTCATAGGTCCAAGAAAATGATCTGGCATAGATGTAATCAAATTCATAGACGTACGGAATGGATGATTCTAGCCACTGATTTTCCTTGGATTGGGCGGTTGTCATTAGATGATTTGTCGCTATGAAGCGGAAGGATACAGTCGGCTGTATCGCATCCGCCAATATACAGAAAAGTCGCGCACAGGATAGCAACGTTAGCAACATTTCATATATTTCTATTTTATATCGTACCTTGCTTTGTTTCTTTTAACTATAATTGTTGCAACGTTTACAAATCTTTAACACATATTTTTTTGATTATAGAGCATAGTGCCGTAGTAGAGGTGTTTATATCGCAACGAACAGTTATCTAGGTGATAACCTTTTGCCTAGAAGGCCTCTTTAAACAAGGTCGCCTAATCCCAAGGGTTAGTGCCACAACCAGGCTATTTGGTTGGTTTAGTAGTCTCTGCAGATAACGGTTGCAGCATTGCAGCAGATCAGTTATGCGACGCAGTGCCTAGCTTTAACAGGCTTCAACTTTTTGGATGCTGCTGGCAGCAGCGGTACCCCAGATTTGCAACGCGTAGCGCCAAACAAGTCATTATATTGTCCTCTTGTTGTTGCATAACAATATGCGGTGGTGTTACTAATGTGAGCTCGCCATGTCAGTCACTTATCCAGGATCAATCGGAGGTAACGGACTTATCCACTTGCGGTATTATACTGGAGTCATAGTTGACAACTGGAAAACTGCCACGTCTTTGGGTGAATACGGAATTCACCGGTTTCTCTTCATTCATTCCAATAAAAGGAACTTAAACTTTAACTTTGCAAATGTGATCTTCTAACACCAAATAGAGTTAATGATTTTATAAATTTACTATTGTTATTGTAAGAATAAGTCAAAGTTTTATGAAGTTACAAAAATTAAATATAACTTTAAAAGAGAACCTTTTTTTTAGTAGCATTTTACCGAAACCAAATTAAGGAATGCAAAGGGAACAATTTGAAGGTGGATAAAAAAAAAACCAAAAGACCCACAAACTTTTAACTCAAAAATGGCAACAAATGCATGCATTTGAAGTTCCCACGAAAACACACAAATCAAAAAAATCCCATTGATGGTCAAAAGGCAAGCAATAAAGCGACACTTATAAATCTATAAGTATCCGTTTTGAAGAGTCACCATTATCGTCGTCGTCGTCATCATTAAGCAAAACCCATGCCCAGCCAAATTCAGTTAAGGGAATATAAACGCAGCCAACCACTTATGAAATCATTTCGGGACCGCAAATAACAAAAATCTAATGAATATAAAATTATCGTATCAATGTTCGAAGTATGAAAGAATGAATGGAATTGATGATTCCTTGGATGGTTGGATAAATAAATGGGTGAATTTTGTATTTGTAGTATTTCTATATGTTATTGAGTATGTTTTTATATGCGAAAATCATAACTTAATCGATTCGCAACAGAGGCGTTTCAAAAACACGCACACACTCACACACACACACACACTACACTCACCGTACCACTTGAGTTTGCAACATAAACTGAAGTCAACTTGAAATCAATGTACTATATACATACATATAAAGGCAAATGAATGCAGTCAACAGAACAAAGTTAAGACCACAGGAAGGAAGGATGCTTGGAAGTAAGGATCTCAACCACAAAACGGTAGCAAAACTCAAGAAGCAAATTGAAAAAAAAAAGATTCAAAATCTCATTCAAGAACTAAAGAAATGAGCAACCCCTTAATAAATTAAAATATTAACAAAATAATAACAAAGATACTTACTTTCGATTATACATAAAATGGAAATGAAAAAAATGTTAAGGGACGAAAAAGGAAATAAAGAAGAAGAACAGATGAGGTAAAATGCACAGCAAAGGAGAATCTCAAGAAATGTAATGTAAAGATATTATATGGAATAAGTAAATGATGTTGTTAAAAATATCATGACTAGGGTCATATAACCTCTTCATCTTCATCATTCTGCTGATCATAATAGACTCAATATTGAAACTGAAACTGAAAGTGAAACTGAAACTGAAACCATAAACTGAACTAAAACGAAACTGATTCAAAATGAACTCATATCGAAACACTAAAAGAAAAAACAAGAAACCACTTGAATTAAAAAAAAAAAAAAAAATTGTAATAAAAGTCAGAAGCAAATAAAGTCATCATCATCATCATCATCATCATCATCATCATCATCATCATCATCAGCACCATCATGTAAATAGGGTGTATATATGTATGTACATACATGTGTATACATACATAGGCATATATGTGTGTGCAAACAATACCAAATCAAAACTGAAGGACCGACAACCAACGGATCAAAGTATATTTGACTTTATGTGATTCGAAACGAAATTAGGGTTGATCACATTACGAAATAAAGGGCGAATTCCCAAAAAAAAAATTAAATAAAACTTAAGTTTGCATGTTGCATGTTTTAAGAGCACAAAAACAACAAAAACAACAAACAGAAGACAAAGAGGCAAAGCGGCAAAGCGGCAGAGAGAGGCAAAGTTAAAGGAATTGAAGAGAAATGTATAGGCAAACTTAGCAAAAGTCACAAAGTCGCAAATATTTATATGTATATATATATACTTAAGCGTGCATATATGGGAATGGAACGTTACATGTGTATGTGAGTGAGTGTGTCACGCTCTTGAGGAGTTGAGAAATTTTGAACAAATGTTAAATGTTTTAAGTGTCTGTGAATGAATATGAAAATTCTCTTGAGGAAGCAACTAAATATATACAATACTACTACTGGATGCTTAGACGGATGGCCTTGGATGGTCTATGGTGTAAAAGAATGAAATGAGATTGGTTGAGTTGGTAAGAGTTGCGAAATTGGGAGGTTATTGGTATTGGGTTATACTTAAGGATGCTGGGAAGCACTTGTGTGAACGATTTACAAATTTTATTAAGTGCACGACTTGGCATCAATTGCGCAATCCACTCATCATCACCATCCTCATCTACAATGCATCATCAACATCATTATCCGCCACCACCATTGTTGCTCTTTCTTCTATTCTATTCAATTCTCTCTCTTGATATTTCTTACTGAAATCGAAAAGTAACAAAAGCATGCAAAGCACTCAAACTTATGCCCAGGGAACAGCATAGCATTTGCTCTGTCATGGTAATACTCTAATGTAGACCAGACTTTGACACTTAGCCAACGGCATTTTGGAATCAACCGGAATTGGTGATTTGTTTCCGCAGAAAGTCTTGGAACTCTTAAGGAAAACCAGCTTCTTAGAGCAATTGTAGCGAATTAGGATAGGATTATATAGCAAAAGAACTTAAGTGAACCTTTTTCCAGACTCGATGGAAACAAGTGCTAATTAGAAGGGAAGTGGATGCATTCATTAAGTGGTAGGCAGAAAGTAAGAAGTCAATCTAAAACAAAATATGAACGGTCAGATAGTATTTTTTATTCAACATTATACAAATACAAATACAGTTAGGATAAAAAGATAGAATATCTTATGCCAACTAACAAAATCTTAAAGTTTATTTTTCAATGCTCGATTCAAGAACGTGGTCTGTGTTCGGGATATATCCCTAGTTCTGGTTTCATATGGTTTCATACGACACTATTCTGATCCCATCAAATACAACATATAACATTCGAGCCTTCTAGTTTCATACGATACTCCTCACATCCCATCAAATACAACAAATTCGAGCTTTCCACTTCAAAGTGTAGTTTGCTGGTTGTACAAATTAAACATATGATTCTTTGAACATAGGATTGTCTTAATGAATCCATTTTGTATATGCTATAAAAAAATACTTCCCTTCCTGAAAACTGACTTAAGAAATTCATTATTCTTCCATTTCAAAAATTTAATAAAACACGATTTATAAAATTTTTCATTTTTTCATTAAAACATTTATTTATTTTTTTTATTTTTTTATTGTTTTTCTCAATTGTTGTTTTCCATTTTTAGCACATTCAGGATAAAACACTCATTTATGCATGCATAAAAAAAAAAAAAATAATGCTCTATTACTATTAAAGATACAAAAAAAAAAATATTATTCTTTATATACAAAAATTTACAATTTCTATTTAGTATATAAAACTACATTCATTTTAATATAGTATGTATGTATGTATATATGTATATAATTTATATGCCTTATACAATATATAATATTTATAATTATTAAATATATATTGTAAGTGTGTATTTAATTCAATTTCAAAAAAAAAAAAAAAAATATTTCATTATTAAATAAACATTTGAGATCCAAAGCTGTGCCCCTCCTAAGATTCCATTCATGTGAAGCATATTGAAGGTTTGAAGCTATAAGTAAAGAAAAGAAGAGAAACACCAACAAAAACTTAATAAGAATGATAAATATGGAGAGCCAGAGAAGAATGATTTATTTTTGAAACAAAACGTGTATAAAAAAAGGAAGAACCAACCTTTTTATTTTGTAATAAGTATTTTCCTTTTTTGTATAAATTGTTCCTTTTTTGTTTTGCTTTGAGCTGGACTGGATTGGATTGAATTGGGTTGGACTGAAGTGAAGTGCAGTGAAGTGAACTCAACTTAACTACAACTGGACTGAAGCAGACGACGGTGATAAGATGATAATAAGCATTTATACTTCAATTGCATCTTCTTCATCTTCATCATCGTCATTATCATTGTCATTGTCTTTACCATTGCCACCACCATCACCTTCATCATTGTGATTATAATTATGAATCCTTATTAGAGGCGTCCCTGTTTCATTTTGCATTAGTTTCTTATTATGCAAACGCAGTGCAATTGCTGCTGCCGTAGTAGCTTTTGACCCAGTTATAGCCTCTGCCTCTTCAATGTTTATGCCATTTTCATTGTTGCAACTGCTATTGGTGCTGGTGGTGCTTGCATGACGTTTACGTGTTTGTCGAACTGGTGGGCTACCGGGATTCAATTGAGGACTTGGTGTTTCTCTTAAACGTTCGTTGGCAGTAACTATTCCGCCACCAATTCCAATACCACCACTTGGACTATGATGTGGTGAATAAGCCGAAGTTAAAAGAACACCAGAAGTTTGCTGTTGAGCTGCGGCAGCTACCGCTGCCGCTTGATAATAACCACCCAATGTAGCATGCGGATGTGTGGTGGCATGTGCATGTGGATGCGTATGAGGATGTGGATGACCCATGGCTGCAGCAGCTGCAGCTGCTGCACTCATACTCGGATACATTCTATAAGCTGCTGCAGCAGCGGCAGCAGCATTTGGAGGCATTGGTTTCTGTAGGCCAGCACCAACAGCGGCCGCTTGTCGATAATATGCCATTTCGGGTGGCATTTGAACAGCAGCAGCCGCAGCAGCAACACTAGCATAAGGCCAAGCGCTTAGATATGGGGAACCGGCTCCATATAAACGTTGGAATGCTGCATAGTTGCCAGCTTCGGCGAGGAGTTCCAGACCAACTGCAGTTTGACGCTTCCATTTTGTTCTGTTGTGTCAAAGAAATAGCAAAAAGAAAATTGTTTATTAACTTAAAAAATATACATATAAATATCATACACACACACACACTCACACACACACTTTTGAATTCGTTTTGGTATCACTTTCGCGTAATTAAACAAGAAATTTATTTGGAAAACATTTCGTTCCGGCGGCATATACCACTTAAGAGTGACAACAGCAAAATAACAGAATAACAAAGGGAATAAGAATTTTACAAAACAAAAAAAACAAAAAAGAGATACACACACACACACAGATTCATTGGTTTATTGTAACAAAAATATAATGCAGACGACATGCGCCACCATTCAAATTTTCATCATAAATCATGTCGAGAGAAGCAAAGTTTTTTATGCATTTTTTTTTTTTTTTTTTTTTTCCAATAATATCTAATGCATTTGCCCTCTATATCTCTCTTGTTTCATTTTTACTGTACTATGGTACATGCTATTTCAAAATTTCTGTCAAGTCATTTTATACCTACTAAATTGTTCCAGTTTCATTTTTTTTTTTTTTTGTTTTTTTGATTCTTCTTTTCTATTGAAGACTACCTCAAACTCATGCCATGTGTTTCCTGTATATCCTGCTGTGGCCTACTATAATTTAGAATTCTCGCTTTCTCATTATTTATGTTTAAATGTCGCACTTACATAATTGTTTTGTCATTTATCTCTTTTTGTGAAATTGATAGCGAATCTTGAATTTGAACTAGGATAGAAATCCTCCTAGAATGTAGCGCCAGATACACGCCTACTACATGCATACAAGGAGAATAGACGCCTTTCTTAGGGACACACAAACTCAATATAATTTCAATTTCAGCTTGAGACCCTAAACTAATTGCTTTTAGCCATTTTAATCTTGTTAACCGCAAAAGCAAAGGGAATGAGAAAAATCATACTCGTAAATACCAAAAAACAAAAAAAAAATAAAAATAAGGATCAAAGAAATAGAACTAAAACTAAGGACAAGTGCAAGTGCAAAGATCATTTGTTATTTGCAAATCCTTTAATTAATGAGTCAAAGGCAGCAGTTCACTTTAAGGAAGGAAGCTGCTTGGCGCCACAAAAAGAAAAGTCGAAAAAAAATTATATATTTGAAAGATAAAATCAAAATGGTGTTTGGCATTAATTTCAAATTTAAGGTTGAATGACTTCTACATTTAACAGATACCAGAAATGGCAAACAATAAAGATAAAAAACATAATGATAATCTATGTACTTCATTAGGGAACTTCAATTGTCATAGATATTTGATATAAAGTTATATGGTTATGGATATCTTCTTTCTGATTTAAGTCATATATATTGGCAAAACAAACATTAAGATACTTATAAATTTGATTAGGGGACTTCATTTGTCATACATATTTGATATGTCACTATTCTAAGTATATGATACACAGAGATGAATATGGGTTACGGACATTTTTTCTGACTTTTGATGAAGTTCCCATTGATCCATTATATATATTTGACACAGAAGACTATATAGAGAAAAGTTTGTGGTGAATATCTTCTATGGCTTTATGCATATTTCTGGGGTTGATAATAAAGTCATTGGCTTTTTTCAGTAATCGACATTGTGGAAGTGATGAGAGAAAAATATGTAGTTTTCTTTGATAGAAGAGGCTATATTTTTGCATCAGTAAAGTACTGCTTGTTATGTGAACGCCTGCCAAAGTGACTGCATTTAAGCACTAGATTAGAAAAAGTGGATATAATTAAATTATATACGAAGGTACCTATTCGAGACATACTAATGTGGGTACCTTGACGCCCTCTAGGTGAAATCTCATTGCTGTTTCGGCCTACAGCACATGCACTCGTAGAATGAACTCTAAAAATTAAGCATCATTTAAAATCAATAAGCAATAAGAACACCTCTTTTATACAACCAACAACCATTCAATAGAGCTAGGATCCTACACAGATCCGTTACAACATCCGTCAACACACGTCAGTTCTAACATTTTTATCCACATATTACACATTCCAGGCTAAGGGCTATTGTCACTATATTTCCATGGGCTTCTGACCACCCGTGGTACCAGATTAAAGATTCTGGTTAGACTTCGTACCCGTAGGTACTACCAATTCGAATCCCCAAATGTGTCTTGGGTTGGTGGCTCAATATACCGTCCGGGCATAGGGAGAATAACTAGTGTATTGGCTTAAGCTCCCACATAAGTACCCGGAAGGGGAAAATCTTTGCATCAGCAAGCAATCCTCAAGTAGCACACAGCTTTTGCAAGTTACTCATTCTGACCAAGCAACCGATACAAAACTGTAATAGTCAATATAGGATATTATACCCAAAGATACCAATTAGCAACTTATATATGAGTATAGTAGATTATTAGAAAAATAAAATGCATTTGATCATCCGAAAAAAAGCAAAGACTTTATGCCAATCCATTTTTTGAATCGTGAAAAACTGAGCAGTAGTTCACCATATGGTTATCACTTAATTGTTTTCTTTTGTTTAAAAGTAAACTTAGTGCGAGAGCAGCAACAGCTGTGAAAATGATTAAAATTGCGCATTGGTTATAACGTAATATCCGGCTTTACTATCACATCGTCACACCATTACACCATCACACCATCACACCAAAACATACACATACTCCCAACTATAGATATGCATACATATGTCTGTGTATCTTACACATACACATACATATTATTGATGGTAAAAAAACTAAACTAAACAGAAAGAAGAAAACAGAAAACAGAAAACATTTTAAGTAGCAGCACAAACGCTTCATTAAAATAGAATTGACAAGTCATTGAGCAATAATTAAAAATGAAAATACAAAAAATAAAAAACCGAAGAGGCAAACAATAACAAAAAATGAACGAATTAAACGAAATGAAAAATGTAACCATGAAGTAGTAGTACCACAGTAGTCCATCCAACCATCCATTCATTCATTCATTTATTCATTCATTCATCCGTTCAATCCAATGTGAAGATGATTTGGTAATTTTTCAAAACATAAAAACGGGCCCCAATGGCAAGAGCCACAGCAGAGGGTGTCAAGGGCATAATAAACAATCAAATCTACTGAGAGAAAAACTTATTTACTAAATAAATTTCCTTTTTTACTCACCTACGATTTTGATACCAAGTCTTCACTTGACAATCACTCAATTCCAATTTATTAGCCAATTCCATGCGATCCTGTACACTTAGATACTTTTGCCGTTCAAAAGATTTCTCCAGTGTTTGCAATTGATGATCTGTGAAGGCAGTGCGTGCCTTACGTTGTTTCTTACTTAAACCACTCAGACCAGATAAATGACCATCGACACCACTGCCACCGCCAATGCCACTGGTGCCACCACCACTCTTAATGCTACTATTGCCATCATCATCTTTGCCACCTGCAAGAAATATTGGAAAAGCGGAGAACTCAATTCAAATGAAATTGTTAAATTTTAAATAAAAAATTTCAAACAACAGACTCAAGCAACGAACTTAAAATAGTTGCTTCATTATAAATATATGAATGTAAATCATGCATTGATTGATGGAATATGTTATGCTTTATTTGCATAAATATATTCCTCAGGTTCATGAATTTATAAGCAGATCGGGAATTTCAAATGTGCAAATGTTTTTGCGTTTGTTCTATGTTTCTAGGAGTTAGGAAACCCAAAACTCAAAATGCTCTTCTAACTGTCTACTGGGCTTAACATCCATCCAACTTCATTCAACCTTGTCAACCTTCCTAAGTTGGTTCTTTTGCTAATTATTTCTGGGGATTATTGTCAAATGACATGTAACATACTACAATAGATGATGATAACTAGTAGAAGAAAAACGATAATGAAATTTATAATAAAATAATAGTGAGAAGACTATTTATTTTTCTCGGATTATGTACATTCGATATTGGTAAACGAAAATCCTACTAATATACGAAACATTCAATACTTGGTATTATCGCATAATGATAACATTTTTGGTCTCATTTTGATTTTCCAGTTATACCATATACCACATACCACGTTTTTTGTATGGGAGCTATGCGATCCAGTAATCCAAGGATCCAAGGATGAAATTTACATGGTTGATGAATATGAATCAGAAGCATATTGTGTTGAAATTTCAAGATGATAGCAGAAAAAATAAAAAAGTTTTTCCAATAAGAAAATGTATTTGAGTTGGGTGTTTATATGGGAGGTACACCCTAGTGGGCCGAATCGGCAAATTCCGACAAATGTTCTATGATGCGTATGGTAAAATGAATACTTCATACAAACTTTCAGTTCTCTAGCTCAAAAAATGAGGGAATAATTTACATGCATACAGACATACAGACAGACGGACAGACGGAAATAGCTAGATCAGCTAATCTTGTTGCAGTGATCAAATATATATATATATATACTTTATGAGGTCTACGATGTCTCATTGTTTGCATTACAAACTTCATAACAAACTTATAGTACTATTCACTATGTGAAGAGTGTAAATATTAAAGTTATCAATCGGAATAAATGAAATTGTTTTTCATCAATCAATCTAAAATTAATGCATTTTATCCCGAGAAGAATATTTCAATTCTTTATTGAAACATTGACTTGAAAATTTGTTAAATATAATATGAAACGTATTATTTCAATCTTGACTTGAAAATTTGTTGAATATAATATGAAAAGTAATATTTCATGGAGTAAAACTACAAGACCTTGATGTTTATTCTTGAAAAATTATAATGGGATCAGGGAATCTCTGTTAGTTTCTGAATGATGTGAAGACTATTGCTTGTTTACATTTTATATACAAGTGCAAATCAGTTTTTATTGCGAAATAATTACAGGTATGATAAATTTTTTCTCGTTAGTCTACAAACCAATATTGATAGAATTCAATCTTTTTTTTTTTTTTTTTTTAAGAAATCTGAAGAATACATTTTTAGTAAGCACACAAAAATTTGGATTATTTGGTTTCTTTTTTTGTTCCAATTTTTCTCTATCTATATAATCTTTGATTATCATTTTCATCATCATCATCATGAACGTGATTAAAAGAAATGCAAGTATGTAGTAGAAGAAAAAGAAGCGAAATTGCATTTCCGCAACATTTTTGTTATGTTTTAATATTATTTTCCCGTTCCGCCATAGTATTCCTCATGCTCCCATAAAATAAGATATTACAACACAATACTGACTGAAACAAACAAGTGTTTGAAACTAAGTCGAAGATTGTTCATTCATTCAGTTGTTAGTCAGTCAGTCAGTCAGTCAGTTAGTCAGTTAGTTACTTAGTTAGATAGTTACTAAGTTAGTGAGTTAGTTAGTTATGCACATTTGTAATTAAGTGCTTGTGGTTAAATTGCATTAAACATGCTTAAATGCGCAACCGCAGGCGCTTCACAGACAGACAGACCAACGGATATAATGCATCGACCAAGTAACTAAGTTACATATTTACTTATAAACATGTTGCTGCTTTTTCATTAGAAGAAGAGTAGAAAAGGAAATAATACATTAATGAACAACAACAACAACATCAAATGTAACAACAATTTAAACTTCTTCATTTCTTCCTAGATGCATTTCTTTTTTATACCCAATGGAACTTACAATACTTACGAATATGAATGGTACGACAAATTCGCTATACTGTTTGTAAAGCACATCGAAAATATTTAGAAATTTAAAATATTTTATTTATATCAATTTATAATCACTATATAAATAAATTTTAAAATTATACATCCGTTTGTGTATTGAATTCAATTAATATTTTTAAGCTTTCCTTATGTCAACGTTACTCTTTCAATTTTTCCTTGCTGTATATGACCTGATCTTTCAGAGAATGTGTGACATATCATAGGCAATCTGGTCCAAGACCAATACAATAGTAACTAATGACATTCTTTACTGATATGATACTGAGATATAAATAATTGACAGCCACTGGTTCGAGTATAACACAGTTAATGTATTATTAAAATCATCTTATAGAATCGACAAAAATAAGCATGGTTTGCCAAATTGCCAGCCCCTTAAAGACAGCTTTACTGGGGAAGCAACGAAAAAAGTACAAGATAATCAGAAAGATACTATATAAACTATTTTTTAACATCTACACTACTGCGACATCCCACTCCACTTTCTTCCCCAGAAACCGAGCGAGCTGGGGTCCATTAAGAACCGAACAAGACTGGGTAACAACCAGAAGTCCCTTAGGTTATAGTGGACATGCAATACAAAACTAAGTGACAACTCTGCGGATACAGACCTAACTGCAGATATACTTATAAATATTTTTATGGAAGATACTTTATATATTATCTTAAGCTGTGGGCTTCCTATATATAGATAATTAAAACTGATTGTTCAGATTTTTGTGTTATAATAATTCGTTTTGTCTTATATTAAAAAAAGGGTGTTTAAATATCGTTAAAATCAAATGTAATAATTTTGTCTATTTATTTGTCTACATTTACTTGGCTACTCTTGTTGTTTGTTGTTTTCTGACGTTGCCTTTGCATTCGTCGCCTTTGTCTTCATCTTCAACGTCGTCATTGCCGCCGTCGCCACAATTTAATTGCACAAAATCAACTGCAATTGGCCTTTTTGCATTTTAATTAAGAGGCGCAAACGTCGACCAAAAACGCTTTAAAAGAATAACAACAAGAAATTCAAGAACTGCAATAACAATGAAACGAAATACAGTAGATTCGCGATAATGAGAACACTCTACTACAATTTGAATACAACTTGAAGCAGATCTTGAAATACTTATTAAAAGAAAAGTCCAAAATAAATAGATTTGAACTTCTGAAAATGAAAAAACGTCTTTATCGAAAATCAAAAACCGATATGGAAAAATAATTAATAAAGCACGACTGGAATGAAAATTTCAATAATTTCTGATAATCACTCTAATGATCATAGACAGATTGTCCATGAGGCAAATGGAAGGCTGCAAATTGATTTAATATGTTTGTATATATTTACATAAATGATAAAGGAAGTCCCATATGAACATGGGTTATCGGGGGATCACTTGTTTATGCATTTATCTGCTCTTGTCTAGCAGGTTGATTACAAATTTATTGACATGATCTCCCAGATCTGTCCAATAACATGCCTCGCTCAATGGCCTCCTTGATCGGATCTGGAAGTTTTGTTAAGCTCCGCAATATTGTGAAAATCTCTAGCTTTTGGATGATATATGCCTGAGGTCCATATCCGATTCAGTATTACAAAAAAAAAAAAAATACCAAAAATCCATCATTCGCTAATTTTAAATAATTGTTAAAGAGAAAAAGGCTGTGATTTTAATTTCTTCACATTCTCGAGTCTCTACTGTAGTTGTTAGTGCATCTGTTGTTGTTGTTGTTAAACGTTTATCAACATTTTGATAATGTTTGCATTTAGTTTTTTTTTGTTTTGTTTTGTTGCGAAGGCGAACCAGTGAACGAGCAAAGCTCGCTGACTTTCTCATTATTGTTGTTCATTTTGTTGTTGTTGTTGTATCTATGCACTTACATAACGGTAAATTGTTTAGTGCAGCGTTATAATTTATAATTGCTATGTTTTTGTTGTTGTTGCTGTTGTTGTTGTTGTTCTTTGGTTATCTTTCTTTATTGCTATTTCGACTACTCTTCGTTTTAAAACGAAACAATTTAGTGTTTTTTTTCATTTCATTATTTTTGTTGTATCTTTTTTGTAATTGGGTTTCCTTAATGAATCGAAAGACTTAAGTAACAAACTTGCAGATTTTTTCTTTTCTTTTATTTGTTGGTTTTTATACATTTTTGTTTGTTAAAATTTTATCTTCCGCGCAAAACAAAACCAACAAAAACTTTTGTGATTTATAATAATTTCATTTTCTCTTCTCTATCTTTAACTAAATTCATTCCTTCTTTTTTTTTTTTTGCTTTGAATGGTGTGAATTTTTGTATATAAGAAAAATTGTATTTGCCCGAGATTTCAAATCACCGGCGGTGTTCCGTTGCACCCGCACAACATATTTCTTATTATTTCTACTGAATTTTTTTAATCTACTTTCAATTGCTAAATGTATGTTAGTACTATACGTATATGTACAACCGAAACCCGATAATTCGAAATTGCAATGGAACTGCATTTGTTACAAATTATAGGGGTTTTCGCTTTACCGAGACTTACGATGGCTAAAAAAGAAAAATACGAATTAAAGGGGCTTTTACATTTTAGTTAATTTTGTATATTTTTTAACTTTATTGCATATACATTTTATTTCGTATGTATCCTTAGTTCATAAGTCAAAGGTTTGCAAAGTCACTTTCGGACCTAATGACCCCAGATTCTTGCCAGAATTGAGATCTGACCATTGGGCCAATCATTCCTCGAACTGAAATTGTGACTCTGACAGATAACTCTGTATTTTACATGAAGCGTGCTTTAGATCATCTGGCTGTATAACCTCTTTAAGTTTAGCTCTTGGATTGCGTCCTCTAAGCCGTATAACATATACGTATCTGGCCTTACTTTATTATAAAAAACGATTTTTTCTATATGGGAACAATTTCTTGGCAGGTAAATTATCCCCATTCCCTTGTACAATATTTGAGAATCCACTAAACATGGTTCATCTAACCTGACTAAACTGGAGCTCAGATGATTGGGAACGTATCACTTGATATTACGATTCGTAAGTTACAAATGAATGCTTAAGTGATTTGAATCAAATAAAAAGTAATATTTCTGGAAGCGTCCTCGTGAGAGGATTATACCCATAAGATTCTCAAATTGCAAAACATCCACTGCATATTGTGATATTGCTCCGTTTTTTGAAACGATTTATCATTGTCTAAGCCATAAGATTAGAGATTATTTCATATCACATTGCTTATGACGCTTTAGTTTACAACTAAAGATTCATCGATTATCAATACTATCGCCTGTAGAATTGAAGTGATTGTTGATGTAGCAATTTCGAATTGTTACAGTATATAGCCAGAACCGGATGTCATTAAAAATTCATTAACAACATTTCCATTTCTCTTTTTCCCCTTTCAAATCTTGGAGCTGTGAGTAATGAACAAGAGCAACGGTTTCACCAGGATTTAAGAAGGCTTGAAGAACGATGGTTCTAAAACTTCTTAATAGATTTTGACTATGTTTTAAAAATACTAGTTAAAATTTTAAAGAAATGTGTGGAGAAGTAATAATTATACACATCTGCGCACTCCAGATTAAATTTCTTTACGTCCGAAAAAACAACGTTGTGCTAGTTTTTATTTCACGTCATGAGCGCATTTGTTTTCAAGCCATATCAAGTGGGGATTTTTTCCAATTTCAATTTTTTTTTAATGTGAAGATCCACGTATCTCCCATTATACAGTACGGGTATTCACTTTAACTCATAATTTTGACCTGATATTGTGGGCAGAGTCATGGAAGTTGGAAGCTTCTCTAAAGATAGCTCTTCTATCAGTATTTGAAATGATTCGATGATTACCGCCTTTATTGTTTTTTCCATATCCCGACTTATTAGGTAAGCACCTACCCATTTTTTAGGCTGTTTTACTTGAAGATAGCCCCGAATCTTTGTAAGCTTCAATTTTGGACCTCTCCTTCACTGATAGAAATTTTCCTCAACCCATATTGAAACTATTTTATGGCAAATAAGATAAATCAGCTACATAGCAAATTTGGTGACAGTACGAGTTGAATCATGAAAGATAACTGAAATTTAATTTGGTATCCTATCCTTATGTCCAATTTTTAGTTCTTCTTTATATTCTTGTTTTAGACGAGTTGATCCAGCATTGTCCGAATGTTCGTCTCTCTATCTGTACGCAAACTAGTCCCTCAGACCCCTAATCATATTCATGTTCTTATGAGAAAAACTTTTTTTTTGTACTATCGAACTGAAATTTGAAAACTGAATGTGTTTGACCTATATACATAAGCCACTTAAATTTCAAGACCCTCGGACTATCAGGAGGGGTACCTCCCATACAAGCCGCCTATTCAAATTCATGTTCTTATTAGAAAATTTTTTTTGTTTTTATGCTGTAATAAAAGAAATTTGGACGCAATGTATAGCTGATCCATATACACCAACCATGTAATTTACAAAATCGTAGGAATACTTGATCGCATAGCTCCCATACAAAAAACTTTTACTAGGGGCTGCGTGAAGAGTTGTACATAGATACCCTTTTTTCTTGTTTTATATATTTTCGAAAAACAATTCATGAAATAATATATCGAATGATATCTACGGACCACTTTCGTCTTATTTAACTGCAGATTGGAGTTTTAACAAACAAAAAACTACACAATTTTATCTTCATTCGTTTGGTTGATAATGATCCAAAACATATAAAGTTAGGGGGTGTCCTAAATTAATGTCGCGCATCGTATGTGAATAGATATATAAATTTTATAAACATATAAAAATATGTGTTACTTACATATAAAAAAAATGTATTACTAAAATAATAGTCAAAAAAAAATGATTCCAAAAAAATATTGTCTTTGGAAAAAAATAATAAGAACTGAAACCTTCGAAATAGACAAACGGGACATTTTTGACATTCCATTTATAATATCAATTTCAATTTCAATATATCCAAGGCACACACACTACACACATGCATAATCACAAAATTTGGTTCAGTTTTTGTCTTGGATATTATGTATTTTTAATTTTGGTACAAATGCTCAGTCGACTGCAAAGAAGTGTGATCGAACGTCAATGCGATCACTACACACTCATTTCATTTAAAAGACAGACAACGAATAAAGGTAAAGAAGAACCGGTAGACAGACAGACAAACAGGCATTGGATCAGGTAATATGTACATACATAAGTATCTCAGAGAGAGAGAGATAGAGAGAGAGAAAGAGAGAGAGAGAATCCGAACCAATCAACCAATTTTGGAAAAATTTGAACAATGTGTGTAGTTGTTATAGACACTCAACTCAAACAAGGATCAATTTCAAACAAGTAAACGCGACTCAAATGACTTTGTCCCAATGGCCAAAAAAAAAAAAAAATGAACACAAAATTTTGAATTAAATAAAAAAAAATAATATTAATAAATCTCCAATTTTTTAAAGTTGAGCCTTCAATAAAAAGTCAATGGCAAAGGCAAAAGCAAAAGTATAAGAGAGAATAAAGTAAAAGCATTCAAAGGACATCAGCTGGCGATCGCACGCGTCTCAAGTGACACGCGGCGCAGGCATTGAATGCTTAAGAATAAACCAAAGGAACAAAAAAAAAAACTAAAATATCTTTAAGATACAAACAAATAATAAAAGAAAACTAACTAAAACACAAGATACTTAATACACATGAAGATACTTTAACGATGGCAATGGCGATGGCGATGGCGATGACGATGATGATGAGATGACAAGTGTCAAGGGAACACAATGTGACGCGACAAGTGAAGATTGTTGAAATGATATTTTTGTGTTTTTTCTTCATTTAATAAAATTAAAATAAAACAAAAATAATAAAAGAAAACAACAGAAAAGAGATCAACTTTTTTGCTTTTTATTTGTCTTTTGTTCTTAAAGTGATTGATACGCTTTCGCGCGTTAATTTGTCGTTGGATACTTAAATTTTTTTTTTTTTGTTTTTTAGTTTTGGTTTTGGCTTTTATTTTTGATATTAAAATTAAAACTTGACTCGATTAAGCCGTTAAAAGCAATTTACTTAGTTAAAGAATGAACAAAAACAAAAGAAAAGTAATAAAAAAAGAAGAAAAAAAAGGAGACAACAAAAAAAAAATCAAAAGAATATAGAAGACAGAACAATAACTTGGGTTCAACGAAGCTCACATGCCTTGTACGCCCCGATTTTTGTATAGACGTACAATATTTGTACATAAGAATTGTATATTTTTTGTTTTGAAAATAAATGATTACAAATAGTAGATAATAAATTTTTAAAGGATTTTTATATGGGGGTTACCACTTCCAGTAATCGAAGAACCCTGATTTCAACAGTACATGGTTAACTGATGGACAAAGCAAGATCCTCTACTTTATATCTACGCACGCTAAAAAGATAAGGGCAATTTCGATTTTACTGAACTTTTTACAAATTTGTATATCATTTAGATACATGAAACTTTACATCTTTACATAAAACAAATAATGAAGGAGTTTGTACGAGTAAGTATATCTATAGCCTCCACTTGATGCTACAATAACAGCAACAATTTTTAATTAATAACATTTTTCCAATTAAGAAATGTACTTTTGCTTATAAATTATTGTCATTAAATAGAACTGGATTCCAAACTAAATAGAAGTACCATAAAAAGAACATTATTTATTTATTATTTAATTATATTTAACTCAACCATTGAACTTTCAATTAATTTCAGGTTAACATAGAAATTAGCAAATAAATTCAATAGAAAAATTAGCTTAAGGAAAGTCAGATAAAGTCCCCACATATCGGCACCTTCCACACTTCCTGCCCCTAAGATCGTTCTTTCACAAAATTAACTATTATTTCAGATGCAAAGGCCTGGAGTCTGACATAAAGGGTATGCGACCAGGACATCCTCAAGGAACTGTATTAGGACACACACTACACACGCTCTAAACTCTCTCCCTGTTGGTAAGCCTCAGCTCACCTGCAAGACTAGCTGGCCCAAATGGAGCCCTGGCTGTAGAACATCTGCATCAATGGACAGAAATCCCCACAAGTTACCTGCATTACGCCGTTTTCATCAATGGTGATGACATTCCAAGAAATGCTATTGTAAAGTACCTGGGACTGACACTGGAAAGCGTCTTAACTGGCAACCTCACATTATGACCAAAAAAAAAAAATCAGACTAATCTAGAAGTTCAACCTGAGAAGTAAGCTGTTATTGTACAAGACCAAACTGAAACCGGTGTGTACTTATGGTATACAGCTTAGGGGTACAGGAAATTCAACAGAGGTTTCAGTCTACTCAGCTACTGACTGCGGATCGCAGATGCGCGCATGTGTAAGTGTGTTATGGGTATAGAAATAAGCTCTGATCCCTTATTATGACAAATCTTATTATTTATTTACATATACTTACATAAAACTATACCTACTTTTCCAATTTTTCTGATAATCGAACAAATAATTCCAAGCGGAACAAGGTGAAATTTAAGAGATATAGCTAACATATGTATGTAGATATGTATTTTTCTTTTATAGATACTTTACAATAATTATTTTGTATCAATTAAAATTAGCAATTACAATAATTGTGAAGGGCATAATAGCAGCAGACCGATAAAAACGTGGGTTAGTTCAAGTCGAAACATTTCTTTCAATGTATAGTTTGCCATGTATGTACGAGTTAGTGGATTTTAAATCGATATGAATTTCTTGCTTATCCCGCTTGTGAACAAGTTTCACTAGTTAACTTTCTCTCTACTGATTTTCACTAGACCTTTTGCTCAAAGCATACTCTCACTCCTCTATTTTCTTAATGTGATAGACATCAAGTCACAAGTTTGACAAAATGCCAAATGCCATGCGACAGACAGACAGACACACCCACACTATGAACAACAGTAATTAAAACAACAATATCAATAATAAAAGTATACTCGTATTTATAAATATTGTACAATACACTAGTATAGTGATAGGAGAAATACAATAAAAACTTTTGTTACATTAAAGAGACCATTTAAAAGTCGTTTGTCATAATTTGCATAACGATTAAAACCGTTAATAAGACTTAATGATGAAATAAAAACAAAAAGCAACAACAAATCAAAGTAAATATTAAAACAAAACTTTAAGTATGCATAGTATGTATATGATAGATAGATACTATATGGTTAGACAGGTAGACAGTACATAGTCATAGGTTGTAGATACTCGTAGATAAAAAACAGAAAGACAAAAGAAATATTATACCAGACAAACAGACAGAAAGATAGAAACAATTCATAGACATGGAATATATGTAGTTTATTTTATAGGAGACACATAGGAATTTATTTCGATATGAGATATTTTTATGTAGGTGTAGGTTTGTGTAAATCATATAGAAAATTTATGATACACACACACAAGTGACACAACATTGATCTACTACATGAACATTTTCAACCTTAACATATTGTTGAGATAAGATATTCAATTTATTTAATAATTTATTTATTTATTTTCTTATACACAACACTCAACACAAAACAGACTAATGTTTAAATAGAACCATACATCAGAGACCACTTAGAATATAATGGCAACAACATGACAAGGGTAGTCAAAATCTAGATATTAATTTATTCACCTTACCAATCAACATCATGCAATATTAGCGCCCAATTGAATCTATGCTTTCTATGATCTTCTTTTAACATTTTCATTCAATCTATGGAAGATATAGATTCCTTATAAGCTATAAAAACCATAGAATGCCAACTAATTTCTCAGTTTCCAAACTATTGTGCAAGAGGCAAATAATTCATTGTGCTTAGACAATAAAGAATATGCTTAAATGACAATAAATAACATTACATATTGAATTTCTAATACATTTTTATTCATAATATTATAGTTTATAGATACATACCTATAAGTATGTTCAATACTTTAAGTTCCCAATATTAATAGTCTGTTTCTTGACTGATAACACTCTCTTTCCCTACACATTTTGTTAAGTTTCCTTTGATTTTCAGTTGTCACTTTCTTTTAATTACTTTTCGAGTTATGTATATTACATATCAAAGGCGATATTATACCTAAAGCTCCACGTCATCAAGGTGGATCGCCCATCATGCATGCAGAGGACCTTGAGTACAAAAGTATTATACATTTTTGACATATGTACATAAAGCTTAAAACTTTCCGAATCTTAACTGTTTCTTAGTGACATTAACATAGAATATTGGAAGAAGGGTCTCGAGACTCATTGCTTAGGGGCCCATAGATGCCATAATCAATGGCAAACCAAACCCCTCGCGCTTACAGAAATACACTTTGCTCTTACAACAAGCATTCCAAGCATTAAACAGACTGCGGTGTGGCCTCATAAAGCTATATATTCCTAGCAATCTGTTACACATTGTTGCCGCTACAATTGAATCCTTCATTGACTATATACTCTTAGTATGTTATCAGATAATTGATTCTTAACTTATGAAATTTTGAATCTTTTAGAATTTGTTTTCAGGAATCTTAGTCTAAAGACTAATATGACTTTTTTCTATCTACCAAACTATTAACTAGTGGCATAGTTTTTAAGATTCTGTGATAATTTTATTTTGTTCATGTTGCAATTATCTTAAATTCTAAAGATATTGTACTAAAAGATATTGTATGTATTATGGCCACCATCGCATAACAAATCAAACAAGTGAATTACATATTGTACTATTTATTAAAGTGTAAGTTTGTGTGTTTTTTTATGTCTTTCTCTTGAATTTTATCTTTTATGCAGTTATTCTGTTATTCAGTTTCTTAATGATTGCCACGCCGTGCCGCGCCACACCCGCCTTTGCTGATTTTACAAATTTATAATAACAGACTTTAGTATTGTTGAACGATTTAACTATACTTCGGTACATTGTTGTAGTAATTCATAATTTATATTTGCAACAACAAAATAATATACAATCATTTGATTAAACTCTTAATAATATGTTAAGGATATACATAGATACTTTTCGCAGAAAACTGAGAAACACGAAAGCTTTTGTACTCATACAAATTTCCAATAAGAATTTGTTGCAAGTGCATTTTTTTCGCGCTTAACCAAGCGCAGCGCACATGAACTACACATGCGTGTTTACATGTACATACAATACATATATCTATGTATCTATGTATGTATAGAAATGCGTGTGTGTGTGTGTGTGTGTGTATGACTAAACACTGACAAGCATAAATTAACACACAAAAATGTACCTAAGTATAATGCGTCTCATAGATACAAATTTATCTTTTATTTGATTTTGTTATTTTTTGCTGTTGCCCATTTAATTTTCAACCAAATGAAAATAACAGCTACAGTTCTCTACACACATCGGTTTACATATTAAAGCACATTTAGATATATGAATGGAGATACATACATACACACATACATACATATATTTGTGAATGCACCTGCGTGTGTTGTCATTCAAAGAAAGGAAATTTACAAAACAAAATTTTAACTTGAAATGAACACAGAAAAATAGTAGACTAGTAGAATAGAAATAAAGTAAAGAATGTCATAAATAATTTGTAAGTTAAAATTGTATATAGGATATCCCTACATTCCAGAAGTGACACTTCTTATAATATTGTGCAATGTAAATTGTTTATTATACATGTATCTTTTCATTTAATTTGCAAAAGCTTTGTCCATTTGTCTTAATTTAAACACTTATTTTTTATCATAGACATATGTTCGATTATTCGAATATACTGGTAAAAATAATCTCCTGCTTTTATATTTTTTATAGAGAAATAAAAAATGTCCATAAACTTGAATCAATCAAACTTAAATTATGCTTCTTAAGACTAAAAGACACAATATGTATTTATTTATGTATATTATAGAGATAACCCCCAAGTTATTTTGTAGAGTTTTGTTTTGTTTTTTGTTTGCAGCTTTGTCACTTCTTGAATTCAATGTATGTCAATATTTAGTCAGTAAACATCAGCTACAGGATTGTCCCTAGAGTCATTCTGTGTAATGCCTACAGAGACTGGACCCCACCATGGGGTTCTTAGAATTGTTGTTTTGCATAATGAAATACTAATTCTTTGGTCCTCAACACTTGCCATTGAGGTAATAAGACTTACATATTTAGAGATGAATATCCAAATGATAATATTTCTTTTCTGTCTCTGATTAACATAATATTTATTGTATTAAAATTTTATCTATAGCTAACAAATTCTATCTATTGCTTTGAATTAGCACATATTCTTGCCTTTTTCCTAATACATACATATATTTCTATGTATGTACAAATCTACATAAATGGGTGTTTCATCTAAGTATTTATAATCATAGTAAGTAAAACAATTATTATGCATTTTGAAAAAGATTTTCGTTTATATAGAACATAGTTGGCAACAATTTGTGATATGGGAAAATGTGATATGAATGTATGAAAAATATATTAATCGAATTGATAAATTCTGATGATTTCACATAATGAAAAAACTGAATTTTTAGTTGCCATACTTTTTTTTTTCTCATAATTTTCTTAAAATTTAATTGAATATTAAGTATGTTTTACTTACCACAATCGCTATCGCTATCGTCAATTGTGCTCGCCTGATCTCCACTAATGCTGCCGCCGGCTATTAAATGATTATTGTTGTTGCTACCAATAATGTTGTTATTGTTATTTGTGTTTATATTGTTGTTGTTGTTGTTGTTGTTGTTGCTGCTGCTGCTTATATGTATTGTATGTGATCGATCAGCGGTAAGGGTTTGTAAAAGAAGCGGCGAACGTGAACGGTCATCATGGTCAACGACACGGGATGCTGTTGCTGCATCAAATTCACGTAATCTTTGTTCTCGTTCCTGTTGAAGGGCAGCTGCATAATGTTGATGTAAACCATTTGGCGGTAGGCCAACTACTCCGCTTGCTAGTAATGGTGGTATGGGTGGTGAACCTTGAGGGGTGGCGGAATGATGTGGAGGCAGCGTATGAAAGGCAGCAGCTGCAGCAGCAGCCGCTGCAGCGGCGGATCCAACAAAGGGCGGTGATGCTGATGATGTTGAAGAAGAGGGTGTATGACGATAATGAACTTGTTGTTGTTGTTGTTGTTGCTGCTGTTGCTGCTGATGATGATGATGTTGGTGTTGGTGTTGCTGATGTTGCTGCAACAAGTGTTGCTGTTGGGCCAAATAATGTTGTAAAGCAACATGATGATGATGTTGTTGTTGTTGCTGTTGTTGCTGTTGATTTTGATAAAAAGAATGATTCTGTTGTTGTTGTTGTTGATGCTGGTGATGTTGATGCTGCTGCATTTGTTGCGCCATTAAATGGGTCTGCTGTGCCTGTTGATGTTGTTGCTGCCTTGGACTCAGTGGACTTCTACTTCGACTACGACTCCGACTTCGGCTACGTTGATGCATTGCAGCCGCTGCAGCTGCTGCCGCTGCAGCAGCACTACCAGCCAAAATATCAGTAATCATGAAACGTGACCGAGTTGCTGAAGCCAACACGGCACTTGTGGATTCACGATTTGTTAATGCGCCGGATGTTAGAGCAACAGTGGGAGCAGCGGTAGCAGTAGCAGCAGACATCTCCGGTGGCATCGTTGTCATTGGACAACAACAATCTATTTGTGATGTTAACTTTTGTAACACTTTTTTTGTATTATTCTTTCTCTTTAACACTTTCAGTTTATGCAACAGCAAAACAAACAAGAAATCCACACATCAGAAAAAAAACAAAAAAAAAAAGAATTCACGCAATAAAGTTGAGTCAAAAAAGTTTAGTTTGATTCCGTTGTGCTTTGATTTGATTCTCTTAAAATTAAAATTGAAATTATGGTTTTTATTGCATTTTATTGACGCGCCACGATTTTTTGTGTTCTTCAAATTTTAACTTAAGCCAAACGTTCGCTTTTCTTATTATTTTGGTTATGTTAACTGGGTTTGCGTGCGTATGACGAAACTGACGAACCGCTCGCCTATGCTTATGAATCGCGTCTGAGCGAACGTCCAAAGCCACTGGATCCGTTTACCTTTCATCATTTCGTCGTTTCATCGTTTTGTCGTTGCCTTTGTCGTTGTTGTCTTGACTGTTGTGGGCCACAATGCTAAACTAACAATAACAAAAACCAGTCTTCACTTTGAGCGCAGAAATATTCTCGCACATACACACTCACGCACTCAAGCACTCACATACTAATGCATGCGGCCAGAGAGAGAGATAATGGGACAGACAAGCAACTTGTTTAAATGCGCGCGCGCATAATAAGAGAGTAAGAGAGTAAATAAGTAGTCAATCAATCAATGAACGAGTAAAAGAAACAGAGCTAGTAAGAAGAGATAAGCAGAGAGCACGAACGCCATGCGACACTCAACACACTCATCCTCACTCACACTCGCTTACTTACTTACCAATGCTCAAACTCATTCACTCACTCACTCACTCACTCACTCACTCACCTGTCGTTGTCTCGTTTTCGCACTTGTTTTGCTCAGTAGTATTGAGCTAAGGCTACTTCCCTCACATTGTCTATTGGTTTTTTTTGGTATTGCTCATTTGTCAATTTGTGGTGAGTTTCGTTTTTTGTGTTTGTGTTTTTGCTTGCTTGCATTTATTGGTCATAATTGCTTTCAATTGACATTCATTAGTGTCTTCAATCAAGAAATCAACAAGAACAAAATGCATAAATAAATTCTAGTTGAAGCTCTATTATTCGGATAAATCGAGACCGGAAAATCGAAAATTCTGATCAAAAGAGATTCATTTACACATGTACAATATGTATATTAAGATTTTGATTGTTCTTTAAGTAAATAACATTTTGAATGCAACATAAAAATAAAAGCTTTAACGTGCATTACAAAATGCAAACATACGTACATATGTACACACATACATACCTTATAAAAAATAAAAAATATGGGTATCACCAAACAAAAACATTCATACGAGTTTAAAAAGTTTATATATGTACATATGTAACACAATAAATCCTTCACTATCAACTGTAATATTAAAAATGACAATGATCAGTTTATCTTCAATGAAAAACTAAAATTCTATAGAAATCTTAATTTAAGATTTCGTTGGCCATCCTCAGGCATCTGGATCAATCAATGTTCATTATTCGTTGGCATTCTTCTGCAAAAATGTTTCCTTAGCTTAATCTTTTGAATCTCTTCAATGTACTCCAACTTCAGGCTTCCACGTGGCGTAATGAGGCACAGTTTAGCAGTGAATACTTTGCAGTGGTTGGAAGCGAATTTTATTTGATAACCGTTTTAATATTAATATGTATGTATTAATTTCCCTTAACAAACACAAAATTTCTTATTTCAGACACATTGACTCCACCATATAAGCGAGTCAAAACACAGCAAACTTTTATTGCAATTCCCTCAATAATATTTTATGCATTTACACAGTGAAATTAGTTTTGCTTTGTCTTCTACAAATATACTATAAGATAAGAAGGATTCATTGATTTATGTACATATATTTCATTTTCAACCCTGTATGAACACCTTAAATGCTTGGTGCCAATTTTCAGCAATCAAAAATCAGGTTGAGAATCACTGAAACTTATCTACACATACTTGCATACTTTTGTATGTATGTATGGATTTATGGACACCCTCCTTCTATGTTTATAATTTTTTATGAAAATAATTAAATTTATGAATTATGAATTGGTAAGAAATGAAATATTTTGTAGAAATTTTACATTTTTTACTCAAAAAATGTTCTCTTAATTGAACACGATCCAGTCTAAGTTTAAGTACAATAGTTTATTGAATACTTAGCTGCTATAAAAATATGTTTATGGCAAGTTTTATTCAACACAAACATACGCCCGCATGTATTTATATACAACATATGTACGTATAAAGAGAACTCACCTTAATCTTTGCTTTTATGGTTTAATGACAACAACTAATTCACCTCCACCTCTACCGCCAAATCACCTCACTCACACACACACACATTATATTGTCGATTATAAAAAATAACCAACCCACTAAATGTACAAACAAACGATGGAACCAACCGACCGACCTACCATATCCACCACTAATGCCCCCATTCCCCAATAACACAAACACCAACACCTACAACACATCATGCAAGCTTAACTTAACACAGCATAGCAAGCTCAGCACAGCATCCAGCAGCAACAATATCCAATATAAGTTGTTGTAATCTCACTTCTCTTTTGATTTTTGTTGTTTGTTGTTTATTTTGTTTTTGTATTTCTATTTCTATCTGTTCGTTTTGCTCCGCCCATTGAAACTGGTTTAAAGCATAAAACGCGCTAAAGAAGAGCAAGAGCAAAAGCAAGAGGGTAACAGCATGCGACTGCTGTTGCTTGCTATCTTTGTTGCTTCTATTATTTTGTTCTTCTATTTTCTTTAAGCAAAAGTATCTTTATGTTGTTGCTGTTGTATACATATCTTGTTTACCTCCTATTGTTGTTTGTTGTTGTGTATATCTTTTGTTATTTTTTCGGTTGTTAGCACTTTTTGTTTGGCATTTAAACAGTAAATTGGCATTAGTTAAATGATGCTGCTGCTGGTGCTGCTGCTGCCATTTCGTTTGGCGGCATACGTAAGTACAAACACAAATATACTAATGTACTACATATGAATACACATACACACATATGTTTGTAACATTTGTATTTATATTTAAGTGTTTAGAGGCATCCACAAGCACAATATCGATGTCAATTTGTTACCATTAGATTTAACTATGTATGAGTGAATGTGAATGCATGTATTTGAATAGTATAATTTTATATGTACACAGATACTATAACATGATAAGATACAATAGATAAATGCATGCATGAACATACACATACATATGTACGTATGTATATAGAGTAGTACACCAACCAAAAACGTCGCCATCGCCATCATCGTGGTACAACTTTATTTTTTTTTTTTTTTTTTTTTTTTAAGAAAAATGGCTTCATTTAAACTTTGTAATTACAGACAGAGATACGCTTACATACATGGAGACATGAATAGGCGTACAATCGTACAGTTAAACTTCCATATTTCGAACTTCTGTATCTTGAATTTTTTATAACTCGAACCATCAAGTTACAATAGTATTTATAATGAAAATTCTTTAAAAATAATGAGCACACATATTACCCAGATTACCCCCTTGGTGGATTGCCACATTGTCGTGGCAGATGTCGTAGAAGACCACGATCACCTTGTTTATGAGTTGAATTAATTTGAAGCATCGCGAATTGGATTTCCTTGCAGGAGATTAAAAATTTTTGTATTACACATTATACAAAATAATTTCTATTAATTGTACTTACCTCCAATTCCAATTGATTTACGCTTTTCAGGATATTGGCGACTGTTTGACTTTCGGTATAGAGGTTTTTTTGTATAACACATTCAAAATTGTTGGTAATGAGTGAATAAATGAAATTATGTTTGAATGGATGAATTGATTGCAATACAATATTATTTTTGAATATTTTATTTATTTTTATTTGGTCTCATAAGGCTCTATTCTCTCTCTAATGCATCGAGACTTAAAGAAAGGTTGAAAACATTTTCAAGAATTCCTAAAGTTACTAATGTCAGTATAATCAATATAAAACTTATAAAACCAAATGTGGACCAGAAGGAGGAAATTGTTCCAATTTTGTCCACATTTGTATTTCCAACATCAGCAGCTGCTTTTTGCTATATTTTTTTTTTTTTTTTTTTTTTTTTGTTTTTGTTTTTTTATAGGAATAAGAGAAAACAGAAAAAGAAAGAAACAATTAGCATATTTAAATACCCAATAATGTTGTTATAATAGAATAAAATTCTAATCCTAAGAAAAAACGTAAACTAAAAACCAGTAAGAAGCGTATCTTCGACTATGCCGAAGATGTAATACTCTTCACGCAGCGCCTAGAAAACGTTTTCGTGTGGGAGCTAAGCAATCCAGTAATCCTAAAGTCTTGATTTACATGGTTGATGAATATGAATCAGAAACTTATTGTGTTCAAATTTCATGATAGCACAAAAAACAAAAAAGTTTTTCCAATAAGAACATGAATTTGAGGATGGGTTTGTATTGGAGGTACCCCTCCTAGAGGTTCTTAAATATTAAGTGCCAGTGACAAAATGCATGCAAATGTTTGGCATTCATGTTACGCTCCATGTTAATTAATGACTGCAAGGTCATCTTAAGGCAATCGCTTATTTCCAACCCAATATATTCTCTTGGCGTAATGAATCGCACTATCTAACCATATTGATATTGTCTACCTGCAAACTTATACCAAACAATTGTTACAATTATCAAAAGATTGGGAATCACTATAACATAGTGATAGCTCCTATAAGGGATAGTCCCTACTACCAGATACATTTCATCGACACAAGTTTTTCATAAATGTTTTCCTTACAAAATGCATTCCCATTAATTGACGCCCTAATAACTGGACACGGACATTCAAATATCATTCAATTGTACAAAACATCAATAGAAGCGATATAGACATAAACAGGCATTGCAGAAATTCTATAGTTCTCTTCTCAAATTCTGACCTGAGAAAAGAAAATTATTGTCCATTCAAGAAGAAATGAATTTGAATAAAAATTTGTAATAGAATGTATGTACATACTTGTATTGTTTGACAATAAAACATTTTAAATGCAAAATTGTTAATACAAAATGTCCTACATCTCCTAGATGTCCGGTTATGAGAGCTTTCACTGGATATAATTTCAAATGAAAGCTTATAAAAACTTTGTAAATTTGCAGATCAGTTATAATCTGACATTTTTCACACTCTGATGATTAAGTATAAAAACATTTAGACAGACACCATCACCATTTTCTTAATTCTATATTTTAACTTCTCATTCCTTTAAGTCGTAGATAAACTTTAATCAACAAAAGCATATAAAAATGGCTAAGATTTATTTCATTTCATTAAGTTTACAATAGGATGAAATTGTTACTATCAGTCGGACTCACCAATAACATAGTCGTTGTTGGGAACAGTTCAAAACTTCAGTATTAAAAAGTTAATCATACAGGAGTAATTACGCACTCCCTCTCCCTCCATACGTATATTGGGTCTTACAGATATTACTCTAGCCTTACCCTAGCCTTACCCTAGCCTAGTATCGTATCACTTTACTTTTGATATACATAAAACAAACTTAATACAACACAATTGAAAAATAGAAATACATTTGGAAAGGCCGCCTTCGTCCTCATGGTACATAATAAATTGGTAGGTAAGCTATTGTATTATTTTGACTTACCATTTTTTGATGCAGCTTATGGAGTTTTACTTCGAACTCCAGTCTTTGAGCCTTAATACTTTCCTCACAAAGTTTTTGCTGTTCGAATGTGCGTTCCTGACATTTCCGATATTTCGCACGCATCACTTTCTTTTCCCAATTTAATTTTAATATTATCTTTTCAAGTTCTCTTATCTTATCAGTGGGAGGGGCATCACCAGCACCATCATCAGCACCAGCACCAGCACCAGCACCAGCACCAGCACCAGCACCAGCACCAGCACTGGCACTATCACCGGCACCGGCACTATCACCGGCACCATGATCAGCAACAGCGCCAGCACCATCACCTGCACCATCATCAGCACCGGCCCCAGCACCAGCACTGGCACTATCACCGGCACCGGCACCATGATCAGCAACGGCACGAGCACCATCACTAGCACCAGCACCATCACCTGCACCATCATCAGCACCGGCCCCAGCACTGGCACTATCACCGGCACCATGATCAGCAATGGCACCAGCACCATCACTAGCACCAACACCATCACCTGCACCATCATCAGCACCGGCCCCAGCACCAGCACTGGCACTATCACCGGCACCATGATCAGCAACGGCACCAGCACCAGCACTAGCACCAGCACCATCACCTGCACCATCATCAGCACCGGCACCAGCCCCAGCAGTGGCACTAGCACCGGCACCAGCACCAGCACTAGCACTAGCACCATCACCAGCACCTGCACTATCACCGGCACCAGCACCTTCACCTGCACCATCATCAGCACCAGCACCACGCTGCTGCTCCTGTTTCTTTTGATTTTCTTTCTCTTCATAATCCTTTATTGCATATTTCAACTTTAAGTTTTCTGAGCGTAATTCTGCTATCTCTTCCTTTGAATTCTCGAATTCATTACCAGGCTCCAGTTGTTCATTGTGTTTGTAGAGTTCTTGAATTTTCTTATTCGCCAATTTTTTCACCAGATCAACTGTAAATAATTGAGTTTGAAAACAATTTTTAAGTGTTCTCATTTGTAGAGCCAAATCATGCATGCACTCCTGACGTTGCCGTTCAGCATCACATTCATTATGTTTATCCGCTTTCCATATTTGCATAATGCGATTAAATGAACGGATGTCCTCCTCACGCTTTCTCATATTGGATGCCAAATTTTTCTTCAATTCGTCATTTTCGATATGCAATACTTGGTTGTCTTTACTGTTGGCCATGAGTTGCTCTCGTATTTCATTTATTTCACAGAGTCTTTGGGTGTTTGTTAGTTCCAATTCGAGATTACGGCTTCCAAGTTTTGTAAGCTGAACTCTCTGTGAACTTATTTGTTCATCAACACTGTCTTCAGACTTTGAAATCTTTTTCTGTGCGCCATCATAATCCGAATTAGTATTATCCAATGACTTACGTAAACACAATAACTCCCTGGATATTTCGTCTTGAAGTTTCTCGAATTTTTTTTTATTATCATTCATCTTTGATTCAGAAGAGCGCTGCATTATGGATTTGGGTGTTCGACAGAACACAAGATTGGTAAACGCAAAAGAAGTGATTTGTGAACGTGGAATGAGCGCTCTAACCGAATGAGTTTACCGAGAATGACGTATTATGACCTGTTATGCGTATTATGCGAATTAATTCGTTGATGATTCTGCTTTTTTTTTTGTATTTAATGCAGTGACTCTCAACTAGTTAGTACTTTTTACTGATCTGATTTTATGTTATTTTATAAATATTAAATTAGTAATTTACTTGACAGTTTTGTCAATCAAAATCATGGGTAAATTGATACTGGTTTAGATTATTAGTCCATTAATAAAAATAACTTTCTCTAATTTTGAAATTCACATTCACAGCTGTTTTTTATTTACCAGAGGTTTTTTTTTTGTTTCATTTAAGTTGAAGCCGCTGCACTAGGCCTGGTATCGACAATACAGTTCATCGGAAAGATCGTTTATGTAGTTCCATCTTAAATCAACACAAATTTGTATATCTTTCATCATTTGATCATCATCATCAGTATCAGCATCATTACCAATGAGAATTATTAAGGAAATTTGAAGTTTTAGCCATTCAATATCTGTGATAAACGTGATCTCTTCGACAAAATATAAATTCTTCGGAAATACCAGAAGGAACTAGTACAGTGGATTTTATAAGGAAACTTATTCAAAACTCTGTGCACATAAATTTAAGCAATGATAATTTAAATGAATACTAGGAGAACCCGCGGCCGATACAATTGACCGCATTCTAGAGCTGATAACTTCTCCGTTCCTGATCTGATGTCTTAGAAACATAAAATCGCAATCCGTTAAATTATCGAACTCTGCTGGAGGCAACATTCAATTGTCCGTGACTAAACACGCACTGTCTCAATAAAATTGTAACTTCTTGAAACGTTGGTCCTTGGGATTTATTTAGTATAGTCATGGCACAAACTGGAATGACTGGAAATTGACATTTGAACGGTAAAAGAGTTCCCGAATAAGTCAAATGAGTACGAGGAAAAGGATCGGGTAATAAGCGCTACACCTGTTAACACCTCTCAGCCTATTGACTTTCAGTGCATTCTTTTTATGCGCATTCGAGTAACCCGTAGAGACTCAGCTCAGACATATTTTCAATCTTTTCACTTGTTGCCGAAGTGATAGGAGCTGTGAAAAACAATTGCAACAATATTACAACGTTCGGGAAGAAATTATTGAATTTTTTCAGTTTGATGACCTGCAGTCTAGGCTCTATTCAATATTTTGTTCTTGCAATTCCTGGGCCACAAAATGATTTCTTATTTGTGCTGAATTTTCGCTGCAATCGTTTCAAAACGTTTTCATATATTTTCACAGCTTCCACGATGTTTTCGAGAGTGTGCTGTGATAATGCATTAGATATTTAAATATCCTCCAAGCAGCCTCACGATCATCAACAGAAATACCATTATCACGATGTCTATTTACTGGATAACCATTCACACAATCATGAGTACGTTCTGAGAAATCTTTTGAGAAATTTTTAGAAAATTTTCCTTCTCGCATGCATACAGGATTACAATTAAGGGTCCATAAATCATATGATTTTTTACTAAATTATGTAATTTTTGCATGGGTTTGTAGGTCAGGAATTTCAGCAGAAACAATTCTATCAATAATATCAACACTATCAACTCTAACATCATTTTCAAAAGTCAGCAAAATAAGTGCATGAGGGAGACCACGCTTTTGTGTAAATAATACCATCAACTTTACCAAATATCTGATTTTTATACTTTTCACATAGTGAATAGTGTTATAAGTTTGTCATGAAGTTTTTAATGCACAGAAGGAGACATCGTAGATCCCATAAAGTATATATATTCTTGATCAGCGTGACGTGAAATGCAAATGTACTGCGTATGGTAAAAGAAGATTTTTTTCAAACAGCTTTGGGATTACAGAAAGTTTTGCAATACCTCTGAATTGGTACCATTTTTATGTAAGACTTTATGATTTCCGGGAACAATTTGTTTATAAATTAGAACCTTATTTTCCAGGCTGAGTTTGCTCCTTTTGCAAAGAAGCCAATTTAGGCTATTCATTTTTTGAGAACAGCATTGCGATGTTACTACTTACATACATACATAAATGATTAAGAAACACTATCATATGTCATATGTACTCATTCTAACTATGTACAGGATGTTTATTTGTTTGCGTAGCCAATTTAGAAACTTTCTTGCAAAAATATTTAAAAGTTTTGTTATTTTAATTGGATAAAAACCTTTAAAGAATCCAACAAATAAAATGAGATTTATTACAACCGAAAAATAACAATAAACTTAGTTCATGTCAAATGAATTGACCCCAACAATTTGTTCTTGTTTCATTTTATGGGGACAGACAACTTTTATTTCGTGCGATCTAAGCGGGTAAACTAAACTAAAACATGTTTGATGATGGCAAGGTGGGGAAGCAGGAATCGGAAAGCGTGAACCGTTATTACTTTCACAAAATGTCATAATTAGCAATAAAAAAAAAAAAGAAAAACAAATATAAATTACAAAAACAAAAACCATTAAGTTATTAGAGCAAATCGCAAAAAAAAAAAAAAAAATCTTCAATTTTTTAGATATGAAAAAAAATATATATATAATTCAAAATCAAAAAAAAATTGTCCAAACCAACTCCCTAATTTCGTCACCCTCTCTAAAGTTGTCATCAGATTAATTAGCCTCAGTTCAATTCAATTCAGTTCAGTTCAGTTCAGTTTATTCAGAGTATTTGTGTGTGACCAAAAGTGGCACAAAAATCTAGTCAACATAGAGGAAGCGATACAAAGAAGAGAATAATTTAAATAAAACTGACAGCACTTTGGATAATTTGTCATTAACAGCCCCTTAAATTAAGTGACAACGACTATACAATAACAATCAACCTAACCGCCCACCAATAACCAAACAACCAACCAAGCAACCACCCTTATACGTGTATTAAAATATCGAAGAAGTGACACCAGAGTTACCCTTATCTGTATCTTCTACTTAGTAAACTTAGTGTTATGGCATTCAACATAATCAAATCTCTTGGGATGGACTTAAGCTGTTTTTAAAAAGGTGTTGGTAATTGCTCTGATTTCATGTCGAGTGCTCTTGATTTTCGAAAGATAAAAGGCCTTTGCAAACACTCGTACTTGCAGCTTAAGCTTCCACTTAAAGAGACCCAACAGAACAACAAGTTAAATCAACAACATTCACATCTACTAGATACAATGCATGTATGTATGTACATATTCACACCATTATCATTGTCATAATTATTATTATCATCATCATCGTCATCATCATCATTATCAGCATTATTAATTCCGTCCAATAAATATATGTAAATCGCATTTGTTAGCAAAGACGCGTCAAAGCGAAAATATCTTATAATTTGTATGCTTTACTTTTATGTTTATTCCAATTTAGATTTGTACATGTAGAAGTAAAAAGATATAAACACATAAAATATTAAAGGATACATTGACATTCTTTAAATTTGTCTGAAAGATTAACTGATGCAGTCCATCTTAATAATTTATAAATTGTCACTTCCAGAAAAACTCGTAAATAAGGAAATTTATTAAACAATATTCAAAAATACAATACATACATAATTTCATCAAGTAATTCATAGATATAGAAATATCTCATATAATAACCAATATAAGTAGTACAAGAAATTGTTCAATATTTTCATTAACGATTTGCCATCTGCCATTAAACATTCTACTGTCTTGATGTAAGCTGATATTGTAAGGCTATGCTTATCTATATATAACAACAAATCTTTCTTCAACAAAATCTTGATTCCTTGTCACAGTGGTGCACCTTAAACTACCTCACGATTAATTGTGAGAAGTGTAAATCTATATCCTTTTATCGTAAATATCTAATTGTTAACAGCTACCTTATCAATGATCACACACTTGAACGTGTCTCTCAATTTAGTGATCTAGGTGTGTTGATATGATTCAAAGCTACATTTAGAAAGGCATATCTCGTCTGCTAAAGTTAGTCCAATTCTGGAATACACATCTTGCGTATGGGACCCACAATTTGAAATGTTTAGTGACAGCATTGAATCTGTTCAAAAACAATTCTTGCTTTTGGACTGCGTAACTTTCAATGTAATCCTAATAAGTATTAACATTCCTTCCTACCATTGCCGCCTTAAGCTAATCGACCTACCAAAATTATCAAATTGTAGAACGACTCTTGGTGTCACGTTCTTGCACAATTTAATTGTTGGCAGTATTTACTCCCAATTTTTGTTTGGTAACATAAATTTTAATGTTCCCCCGAGGGTAAAACGAAATTTTTACCGTATACTTATTGGCACCTGTATATATACGTATGTATTTGCAATATGATCCATTTCGTGTTTTATGTCAATTTTACAACTTACATTACGATCTGGTATCTGTAACTGTATTTCTTCGGCTCAGCTAAAATCATTCTATTAATAGTTAATGATTTTTTGATAATTATAGTAAATAATTTTTTGTAATTAATTGCGCAAGATATAGTTTAAGTTTTTATTGAATATAATCCTAAGATATCTGTAAATTTTAATATGATGTAGCTGCAAAGTAGTCACTAAGTTTTGTATTGCATGTCCAGTAACCGAAGTAGTTCAGTACCGAAGGGACTTGTGATCGTTAAAATATGGAAGATATGGAAAATATATAGAAGTCTGATAGCTATAGATCTGCGTATCTGGGACAATGCATATGTCACAACAAATCCCAAGCGACATGTTGATAGTTTTTTTAATCAAACTTGTGCATTGTTTCTCAATTGCTCCAACGAATGAACATCTGGGATGTACGATGGAATTGCTTAATTTCTGTAGCTGCACACATTAGACATTAGGCATTTATTATTATGTAATACTTTGGAAGCAGTTCATAAAAGACTGTTCCTTTTCATTCCCATCAGTTTGCCAACATCTTTTCCTTTTCTCAGATGTCCGTCCACCTTTGCTTGGTAATCCAGTTTTTCGTATCGCTCCTGCTTCTTTTCCAGTTGACAATGCTGTTGACGGCCTGTTATTCTTATTATCATCACGGTGTATTATTTAAAAATTGAAATTTGATAAAATCTTAGAATAAGTCCTAAAAACTCGGTTACATATGGGTGACTCGAACAATAAAGAAAACCAGCTGTTTTCAGGTCTATCTTATAATAGCAATGCTGCAGTAAAAAAAATTTTGCAATGATTTGATTTTATCATAGGCAATCTCGGAAGGGCAACCATAGTGATGAGCAATAGATAAAATCAGTGGGCAGTGAGTGCTCAATAAAAAAAAAGTATTGCATAGTTTTAGGCGCTAGCAAATAAATCAATTTATTTTTACTTATTAATATTTTTTATTTATTAATTTATCTATCAAGCAATATGTAGACAGTATCTAAATTACATGAGGTATGCAGTTTTCTTGAGGTATTATTAGGTACCATTGGGATTAGGTCACTGGTTGAAGCGGGAGGGAAGATCGAAAGGATGATAGACTTATTAATATGTAAAATAAATTCTTATAATGCTTACTGTTAAGAACACTGGCTGCTATGGCTTTCAGTTCTTCAATTGATATTAAAATACATAGTTTGAGCAAATTCAATTCAAAAAATTTATAATTTCATTAACAATTTCTTATTGAACTCAAACAAAAACCGTAAATTAATTACCAAACCTACCTAAAAAATCGAAAAGATATAAACATTTTGCGTTGGAGTTGATAGTATAAGTATGTATTTGATATGATATGATCATTTTGTGTTAATTAGGGTCAATAGTAAAACATGACATAACAACAACAACAACAACAACAACAACAACAACAAATCAAATTATATTTTTCAATTATTTTTATAAAACAAAAACGAAAAACTTATAAACATAAAATTAATCCGATGAACAAAATTAGAAGCCATAGAAATAGTATTTAAACTCATATGAAGGAGAAGATTGAAATACAAAAACAAAAACGTAAAGATTTGAAAAAGTTATGCCGACAAATGATGTTCGATTGATCTTATGAATGAGCGGAGGAACGATTTAAGACGCGACATTGCGTGTTTTAGGAAATGTTGCAGCAATCCAAAAAAAATAACAACAACAACAATAATATTATTTTGAGATACATATGTATATAGTGTGTTGTTGTGTAGTTGTTATTGTTATGATTTTTGATGAAATGACATGACGTGAAGTTTATTTTAAAAATTTCCTTTATATGTTCCTTCGTCTTTTTTGACTTCTTTACAGTGGCTTAGTTTAAACTAGTAGAGGCTCTGGGCCAAAATTGAATTTCGGGGCTTCTAACCTTAAGAAAATAATTATGATGTTGCATAAATTTCAGAGTCGTCATATTTGAGGGTGAAGCAAAACTACTTAGCCCGACTAGACTTTTGTTGATCTCGGCTCCTTTTCTTGTTCTTTGGAAATGTGGTTTTTAAATCTTTTAATGGGAAAATGTTCAGCTCAGCTTTCGGTTACTTTACTATGTTTTGGGTGTCCTTTTTTCTCGGGATCACAGTCATTTTTTCAAGTTTCCCATTGTCTTAAATAATTGTATTATCACACTTAACTGTAATGTTTGTTATATATATGTATATATCAGTATAATCATCCAAGCTATGAGAATCAATCTAATCATATCTGTGCGTTCGTTTATCTGGTCGTCTATTTGATAAATTATGATTGCATAAAATTCCTGCAATTTTGAACATTTTGTCATGAAATCAGAAAATGATCTCTGGCTACTTTGAGACACTCATTTTACCTCAAAAATAAACTCAATGATATTATAATCTTTAGTATATATGCTTTAATCTGTTGTTTTCAATACAAGGAGATATAAAAATCTAAGGCATTCAAAAGAAAGTTAAAAACGATTATGGCAATTAAATAAAAGAATAATAAAGAAAATAAATAGAATAAAGTGTTTGTAAGTCAAGTGTGTAATACTGTTTCAATCTTCTAGTATTGCTGCTATAGTTCAAAAGATTTATATCCATTACGCTATTATAATTATCTAATGGCTTTTTATACATATATAGTTTTTTAAATAAACAGACCGATTTCCGCTTTCACTATTTCACATAACTAGTCACTCACAACGTAACTCAAATACATATGAATACGATCGGCATCACAACGCAAATCAATCTATTTTATTGTAAAATAAATCTCTCACTTTTTTATATACGCAAGTGGGCCGAGGATTCCGTTTCTGGAAAACAGCGTGTTAAGCGAAATCGTGTTAAGCGAGACATGTAGCTAGTACAAAAAAGGTGGTTACCCCTTCATGTAGTGAATAGTATTAAAAGTTTATTATGAAGTTTGTAATGCAAAGAAGGAGACATCGTAGACCACGTAAAGTATATATATTCTTGATCAGTGCGACGAGACGAATTGATTTAGCCATGTCCGTCTATCCATCTGTCCGTCTGTTTATCTGTCTGTCCTATGCAAACTAGTCCCTCAGTTTTTGAACTAGAGAGCTGAAATTTAAAGCTTTCTTTTTACCATACGCAGCACATTTGTCGAAATCATCTGAATCGGACAACAGGGAGGTGTACCCCTCCTTCCAAACCGCAAGGTCAAATGAGTGTTCTTATTAGAAAAACTTATTTATGGTTTGATCGAACTGAAATTGGAACATTATGAGTTTCTGTTCCATATCCATTAACCATGCAAATTTCATGATCCTAGGGTTACCAGCAGGGTTACCTACCTCTCATACAAACCCACATTAAATGACAAACTTTTAAAGAGTAATTATACAATAAAGTACCACACCAACTGTGTTCTTTGTTGATACTCAAACTATATCAGAGAACAAAAACGTTTTCTAGCGGATGCGTGAAGAGTAGAACATTTTCGGCATAATCGAAGATACCCTTCTTTCTGGTTTTTTTTTAAACAAAGTTATGGGTTGGTGGCTTTCAAAAACTGACTTTCCTCCAACATCTTTTCAATGATGACTTCTTAAGCTCCTGTTAAGATAAATGTACCAAATGAACGCATTTAATTTCTTTCAAATTTCGTCCATGTAAATTATGCTGATCTATCGTGGGCAGTACTGATGTTAGGTGGAAAAAATGTTACATATGCATAAGGATAATTAGCTTTAAAATTTAATGTATTTTTTCACAACAGTTAGAACAAAAATTTAATTGAGTTAAACAAAATTTGGTATCAAATTTTTTGCCGTATTAGACAGAGGTTGTGTTTAATAAAGCCGTTTTAAACGAGGCCCATGTGTACTTATGTTCAGATGAAAATTTTTGTATAATTAGAGCAGTTTTTTAAATGAAATGGCGAGTATCTCCCTAAGTATAAAGTAGAGAGATAAATTTCAACACAGATTCTTCATATTCCTTTTACTCATCTGTTACAATAATCTAACCACCAGATTCATAAGCTCTTTAAAAAAACATATTTTATCATTTAAGAAGTTTTAAAAGAAGTGAAATTCTATTGACTTTTTTATCAATTCAAGAATAAAAGAACTTACAAAATTCAAAAAAAAAATCAGTGATCAAATAACTGATATGAAGAGTATGTAAAGTATAGTATCTGATTTAGTAAAATCATAACAAATCATGGTTGATCATTTTATTTCTTCTTATACTCTCTTCTTCCTTTGTTTTTGGTGACCTTATAAGATACTACTTCTTAAACAACTCAACACTCAACTCACAACTCACCAAATTTCTTCTATTACTATGTTATTTTCTGTATTTGGATTTCTTTATTTACTCTAAGCTCTTTTCTTCGTTTTCCTTCAAACTCTTCTTTTTATTCAACTTATTCAGTAAACAAATTAAAACTTGTTGATTCAAGGTAGCCAACGGCCTTCTTTCATTTTTGTTTTGCTTAGCATTAAATGCTTACATTCTCTTTGATTCTCCAATTCTTCCAATTCCAAATCAAAATCTGAATAGGAATCCGAAATGTTTCTGCGTCGGCATTATTTCAAGGCGATTAGCGAAAAGCGGTAAATGTTGTGTTAAACCTCAATTAGGCGTTTTGATGTATACGAGTACACAAATGATGAGGATGAGAATGAGAATGAGAATGAGAATGCGAATACGAATACGAATACGAACACGAATGAGGATAGGACGCAAAGCTGTGTTAAGGGCATTAAAGTACCTCCGTCATCGTCATTCGTCGCTGTCGTTGTTGTCGTCGTCAACGTCGCCCCCTTAAACTATTCGATAAATGGACAGGACAGGATGTTAAGCTCATAATTTGAATTCGTTTTGACTGACGCCACACGCCAGTCGCAAATTTACGAGCTTTTTGGATTCAGTCAGATTGGCGGATTATAAACGAAACCGACAATGATGATAATGACAAGCGCCTCCGCACCAAAAACAAATTCTAAATGATGTTAAAATGAAAAGCAAAATCTCAAAAAATCCAAAATGAAAAAAAAATCGAAAAACTTCAATGAACCGAAAACTGACCTCGAATGGTTAGGCAACGGATATCACACGCAAGCGCCTACGAAACAAAATTCCAAGATTCAATATCCTAACCGACCGAGTTGAGTAGCAACCATTAAAGTTTAGCATCACCAACAGCATCGTCATCATTTATCAGAGCAACAATGGGCGCTTTCTTAGTACCATCAACCTCGTCCCTTCCCATCATAGTCGTCAACGCTCTTCATTTAAGCGTTTTTTAATTTGTTTTTCCACTGAAAACAAAGATGATTTACTGCAATTTATTTGTAATTAATTAACAAACAAAACAAAAACAAAATCGACATGAGAAATCAAGGAGATATGAAGGGACCTCACTTAAGATACACTTTGTTGTTGATAAAGACAAAAAGAGGAAGAATTTCATTAAGTTTTTTGCTACTGTTTTCTTTTCATTTAAATCGTTACGATCTTCCTAGCTCCCCTTTTTTTATATCTGTCTACATCAGGTGAAGCAAATCTAAAGAAGATGAAGATCTTGATGCTTGCCGTGAAGAAAATGCATGGGTAACACTAATCAAAATCAATGGATTTCGTTACGAATTGCTTCCGCACCCAACAAAGGACTATTTCCAAACCTGCAACATTTGTTAGAGGAATTTTGAGGACCTTAATGATGGAGAGAGATTTGAGAAAGAAACCGCTCATTTTTCCCAACAGAAATGTTGGTTTAGCATATAATAACCTAAGAACAAAAGTGTCATAACTCAAATTTATGATGTTAGTGTGCGATTTTCGTAGTCATTATTCTTGTGAAAATTGTATGTTATAAGCTTTGATCAAAAAAATACAATAAAACAACTTCATATAATAATCGAATGGTAGATTACCATAAGATAAGATAAGATTCCCGCCATCTATCGTTACAACATGAATTCTATAGGAATGAGCTTTTTGTATTGCAGCATAGTGAACTTCCAGTAGAGTCAAAAAAATGTACTTCTTATTAAAAAAAAAAAAGAATATGAAAAATAAAATATATAAAAACTTGTGGATTGCTTATAAACATTCTTCATGAAGAAATACATATACATGCCAACTTTCATGCTGATTGATCAAACTTTGTTGGAGTGAAAAGATGTTAAACAGTTTTTCTGATCATAGATTACAAACATAAAAAAAGGAAAGTGCCTTATAGTTTTGATTTAAACTAAAAATAAATGGAAGGTTGAGAAAAAAAGAAATCCATTATTTTGCAGTTAATGAAATTTAATATGTTATAAACCTTAAAGTTTTGAACAAACTTATGAAATGCTGGAATTCATATTTGAGATAGATCTTGTTGTACAAAGAGGTGGGTCGATAAAGAAAAAATTGGGTATATTTTGTGTTTTTTTTTTTTTAAAGGGAAATACAAATAAAGCAGCTGTAATTGTAAACGATGTTTTTGGCCCCAATACTGTCTCAGCCAATTATGCGCAATTCTAGATTCGACAATTAATTTAAAAGAATGATCGATGTGTGAGTGAAACACGGATTGTCGCAAAAAAAAAAAAAATAAATAAAGGATCGATTTTCCATATTCGAATCTTTGTCCAAACATGAATGGTAAGTATTATAAATTTGTCATGAAGTTTGTAACAGAGAGAAGGAGACATTGGAGTCCCCATAAAAGCTCGACAAGACGAGTTGACAAAATACAATATATTCTGAATGAGATCAAGACATACCCATTTCTTAAGCGAATGATGACTGGTTATGGGAAATAAGTCAAAGCCAGGACTTACTTCCAGGAAGGTTTTGCTGGCCAAACACTGAACTTGTACCTCTATGTATCAACAAATGGACCGTTTGAAACTAGAGATTGCCCTAAAGCTACTAGAAATGGCCAATATGTAAGAAGATGGCTCTCACTATGCCACAATGTCAAACACACATCAATAATGACTCACCGGAAACTCAGTGAGCTGGGTTGGGAAGATTTAATGCATCCACCGTATAGTCCCGATTTGGAGCCAAGTGCCATTTACTTCTTTTTATCATTTTTTGGAGGCAAAAAAAAAATGCCACTGCGAAAAACGATTGGCCGCGTTTTTCATCAGAGAGGATTCATGAATCTAGGCTTAAAATGGATACAAAACGGACCATATTTGACATAAATCAGATAACCCAAATCATATTAAACAAAGTTTTAAATTCGAGTAAAAATAATGGATTTCTTGTTCCCCAATCCATTATTTCAACAAATAACAACTAATGGTATTCCTTCAATGAAAAGTTTTCAATTAATAACAGTACTTTACTTTACGCTGTATATTATATTCTTTCAATCTGTGTTTTAATTTTTTTCTTCTTGTAAATAACATAGATTTGGCGAGATTGAAAACATAAAGTTCTTCGATGACGTACTATAATTTTGATAAGCACCATAGTATTGTAGTACTTATATGGACATATGATGTTCAAATGTTATTTTTGGCTTAAAATTAAGAAAATTTGAGCATTTTGGATGCAACAAGCAGTAAGTTATTTGAAGATCCTTTTTATTTACTGTAATATCATTTATTCATTAGTATTCAACTGCCAAATATACCTGATGGCTCAAATGTGAATTATTCTAAGTATAGTTTTCACATATATTGAAATGTTTAATCAGCCTTCATACAACATCTGTAAAAAAAGGCACAAACAGCTGTGCAAAGTATGAAATCCTTCGTCGTTTCCTTACTATCTATTTCAATTTCTGGTCATACATACATTCATACATGATGTAGAGAAGTTGGAATTCATTTGATCTCTATCTGTTCGTAGATATGTTTATAAAATTAAAAATTCCAGACATTATGACTATCTATCACTTTCATTTCAAACTTCAGGAACAACTAACTCTCTGCTAACTCTATTTAGAATGTATAAAATGTTTAAAGGACAGTGGCAGCAATTGGTTCATTTTATGTGTAGAACAACGACATTGACAGCTTAAAAGTTCAATAAGATGAAAAATAATGTCAATAATCTTTTCATCTAACTATCGATGTATCTAGATATTCTCAATTAATGATATTGGCTGTACATATACCATATACCATATACAAATGTATATCAAGTCAAGTCAAGAACTGATCCAACATTGGTCCATTCAATTGACTTTTTGATGTGAGATATGAGATAAGAATTCTTTCTTTTTCTTGCTTTTTTTTCTCTCCCTTCTTATTTTGTTTCTATCTTATACGATTTATCGTCACAAATGTCCTTCAGATACTTTGTTTCTTTATTTGTTGTTGTTATTATTATTGCTATGGTTGCCCGCTGTGAATAAGTCAAAGTCATTTTCAACAAGATTATGCACAACATTATGAACATTGAATTGGTCTTTTCATATCGTTGACTATATACATAATAACATTTCGATCGTCATAGCTTTTCATTTCACTTATCTGCAAAAACTGGCAATCAAACTATTTTAGTGCCGCTTAACCCACATCGCTCACACTTACCTTCCTTCATACTCCATGCTCCATACTTCACACTCCATGCTCTTCACATCAGATACATTTACCTTACTTCTTTTATTGGTTTGGATTGGTTTTGGTTAGGTTTTGATTGCAGTTCGATGCATTCATTCATTTGATAACGAAAGATATAAACAAAAATATACTGTATAACCTCGAGAACCCAGACAAAATTAAAAATCAGGTTATAAACGGATTTGCAAAATGTTCCAATAACCAATTTAATAAAGAAATTGCAAAAATCCCAAATAAATTTCTGAATGAACTTCCTATTTGTTTTTTATAAAATATAAAATATCCAAAATCCAGAATATCTTATACACTTCCATATATAGAAATCATTTGCCGCATGTATCTTAGATAGGAGAATTCTTAGACCCTGGTTTTCAATCTCATCATCAGTAATATCAGTGTCGCCATTCAACCATCTATCGGTTTTCTTGTCATCCAGAAGAATACATATTTCGGCAAGTAGCTCAATTATTACAACTCAATTAAGAAAATGGAATCATTCCTTCGTATATTGCTGGATTAGTTCTCACTATTCTTCACGCATGTCATCGAGATTTTCCGGAAAATTATCTAAATGGCTGTGTACTTTGATGCTCATATTGCAGTCAAGTTGCTGGAAGGCAGTCAATATCTGTTCAAAGCCCTCATCGTAATCAGTATTCTTCCTATAACCGAAGAAGTTTAAAATCATTATTGATATTCCGCTGTAATTTGGGTCGTTCACCAATTTGTGAATTTATGAGCCGACAAATGTGCCTGCTTTGAGTTTTTCGGAAATCATGTTTGGAAACTTCATTGAAATATAGTTCAAAGTTTAACTGTCTTTACTTAGAGCTTTAACATATTGTTTTATCAGACCGAGTTTAATATGCAAAGGTGACAATATGATATGATTTCGTTCCAGAAGAGTCACATTTATAATTTTATGGTTACCTGGAAGTAGTACACTTCCCTAGCAGGCCATTCTTTTCTTGCCCAATGTTCAGATTTAGCTCTGCTGACTCATAAACATATATGTAAAACAAGGGTATTTAGTCTTTACTTATATCGGTCCTTTCTAATTTTATCTTTAAAGTACCGTTCATTCAGCTATTTTTAGAAAAAAAAAGTAAGAAAAAATTGATTACCGTTATTTTTATGCTCTTCACGTAATGAATAGTATTATAAGTTTGATATGAAGTTTTTAACAGACAGAAGGAGACATCGGAGGTCCCATAAAGTATTGTATATATATTCTTGATTAGCTCAACGAACCGAGTTAATTAAGCTATTACAGTTTTTAGGCTAGAAAGCTGAAATTAACAAACTTTTCTTTTTACCATTTGCTACACATTTGTTGAAAGCAGCTGAATCGTATCCTCTAGGATGTGAACCTCTAGGATACGTGCCCCCCATACAAACCCAAATTCAAATTCAGGTTGTTATTAAACATTTTTTTTTTTTTGTTTTTTGAGTTATCGAATTGTGTGAATGTAGAATTTGTTCACTATAAGGGTCTGACCCATAAACCATCAACCATGTAAATTTCATGATTCCTAGGATTACTGGATTGCATAGCTCACATACAATTATTCCTTTCACAATGTTGAAACCTCAATATTGTAATATTTCTGTGTGCTCACATGCAATCTACGAAATGAATCAACTGATTCAAACTATTGTGATTATACTGTATATAGAATGGAAAAAAAGAGAATTACAATATTTATTTATATCTGCAAAGTGTTTTTAATATGAAATTTATATGCAACTTAAAGTACGAGTATCTGAAAGTATCTATATCTCTTTATATCATACTATGACTATTTGACTATGTGCTGCATATTAATTGCACAAACAAAATCGCTAACGAAATGCAATTTAGTGTTTTGATAAAGCATCATAACAGATACTTTTCATAGGAGATACATTTTTTTATATGTATATGGTAGTTACAACACACCATAAGACCAAATAGAGTCAGAAAGTCTCCTTTGTATTGAGAAGTGTGTTGAGCTGTGCGCCCATTTGGGTCTAACATGATTTCGTACTTTGATTTTTGTTTTTCTTTTCTGATTTTACTCTGATTTATTTATGTTTCTTTTTTTTTTCTTTTATTTCTTTTATTTCGTTTGCATTAAATTACATTTGTAGTTTTGTCACTTGATTTGAATTAACATAAAATTGTTAGTTTTAGTTTTACCGCCACACACACACACACACACACACACTCACTCGCTCACATCTCATATGTAAATACGTTTATTATCAATATAGATAAAGTATCTTTTTATGTATTTAAATCATGAATCTTTATTTCACTTTTCTTTTTCTTTCGTTTTATTCTACTTTATACCCAGCATGATTATCATTCTATGCGATCACATTAACTTGTGCCACCAATCATTTTAACAAATTCAAATTCAATTTCAATATAAAATCAAAAAGTTGTTAATTTTATGTATCTATCAGTGTTTTATCCATTAATAATAGGGATGATGATTCTGAAAAAAACAAAATAAGAAAAATGAGATCATAAGATGCACTTCAGCTTAAATAACTGTGATCCATATACCTAGATACATAAATAGATATATGGAAGGCAGTCGAGAGCGGAAGTAGGGGAGGGTTGCTGAAGAACCTTGTTACAAGTTAGTCACAGTCATCAAGTCAAATCAAAAACTCAGTTGCTATTGACATTGTTGCCATCGTACCATTTATATTATATTTTGTTCTACCAGCGGAACAATTTTTGCCATTTGTCAGCAGATCCTGAGAGACGAAAAAATAAATAGAAACAGACTTTAAACTCCTCTCTCTCTCTCTCTCTCTCTCTCTCTCTCTGGCGAAGTACAGCCCGTAAGCCATATAGTCAGATTATGGACCTATCATCGAAGGTACCAAATGAGATCAGTCCTTATTTATTAAAAAAATTTAAAAATTTTTGTGCGAAATGAAATTTAAAAACTGGAATTGTTTGACGCATATATATTAGCCACTAAAATTTCAAGACCCTCGGACTATCAAACGGGTACCTTCCTAACAAACCCCCTATTAAAATTAATGTTCTTATTAGAAAAACTTTTTTAGTTTTAATGCCTTGAAATTTGGACACAATAAGTTTCTGATTCATATTCATTAATCATGCAAATTTCAAGATCATAGGATAACTGGATCTTATAGCTCCCATACAAAAACGTTTTCTAGGGAATGCGTGTAGAGTATTACATCTTCGGCATAGTCGAAGATGCCCTTCTTTCTGGTTTTTTTATTGGAGATGATACAAATATTCAGTATCCGGCCTATCGGGTCCAAATTATGAATCAGGTTGGGTACCGTATAATAAACAAGTATACGGCCGTATACCAGATTCTAAAATATACTTTTTTGTTTTAACTTTAGAGGTACTTTATTTAATCCACATAACAAATAAAATTAATATTTTTTTACACACTAAATAAAATACTCGTACTGTCCTAAGGACAAATTATGATGAATGAATACCAATTTCTCTGCATTAAGAGACAACAAAAGGCAGGACGCTTTGATAAGTTTGGGTACTGCACAGGCTGACCACCAAATGTAAGGACCACGATCGAGACCAATACTAACTGACTTAACTTAAAAGCTTATACCCGTTGCAATTGTGTTTTTTTCTTGATCGTGAGACTGAAAACAATTACCATTCGCTGTCTCATGAAAGCAGTCCAAGAACGTGTTGTAAGCTTCGTGAAATACTGGCGACTCTGTTTCTTTTCTCTTCCTTTTTTGAACGGTGATGAACTGAAAGCTTCTTTGTAAGACATTTTTACACATTCCAAAAGAATCTGCTGGCGAGCTTCCTCCGCTTCAACAACCCTCAAGTAGTTTTTTTTTTAAATCTTGTGTCTAGGTAAGTTGCATTCAAATAATTGGAGTCTTGATTTAAGGAGTTCGCCTTTCTAATTCTGCTTTTTGCGAGACCCTCATGTTTGGTAAATCAAATGTTCTTTGCTTAGTTGCACAGCTTTTACATAAGTACATTAAAAATTCAAATTTGACAAACAATATTTCTTTTACAATATAATTAATATTCATTCAAAGCAACTAAAAAAAATTCTTAAAGGTAAAAGTGACATGTTTAGCATTGGTTTGAATCCATCTTTTGACTGAAAGATGACCGAAAGTAATACAAAATGTGTATTTTGATAGAATTATTATTGTTCAATTTGTAATTATAGATTTGAAATAACAATAACAATTCTTATCTTCCATCATATAACTTTGAAAGTAATTAAATTTCTTAATTGTATTATGTGATTCAATTTTATTATTATTGTAACTGTAAACACAATTATAAATACAAGTTCATATTAAAATGTATGTAAGAGGGTTGCTAGATAAGTCTTGAGACAGACAAATAACAACAAGTATATGTCATCGAAAATGACTTTATTGTTTTTGAAAATATTCTCCTTGAAGATCAATACACTTTAGTATGCGATTGACCCAATTTTCGAAGCACTTTTTCCACTCGGAATGAGGAATCTCCAAAACATGTGCTTTGAACGCTTCAACCGCTTCTTGAAGCGTCCAAAAATGTTGACCTCGCAATTTATTTTTGGTGTGCGGGAATAAAAAGAAGTCATTGGGTGCCAAATCTGGCCTATAAGGTGGATGACCCATCAATTCGACGTTTTGAATGTTTAAAAAATCACTTGTTTGTCGTGGTGGAGAATGATTCGTCTTCTGCGGTTGCCTTTTCTTATTTGTTCGAACAATTCTGATAAACAAATGGTGGTGTACCGTTCAGAATTAACCGTTCTACGTTTCTCTAATAGCACGGTGGCGACATGTAAGGTTATTCCAAAAAAAACAGGCGATCATTTGCTTCGAAGTGCTTCGTGCGCGAACAACTTTTGTTGGTTTTGGCTCATCTTGAAATACCTATAGAGTCCACTGATGTTTAGTTTCAGGCTCATATGCATAGATCCATGATTTATCCCCTGTCACGATCTTATAGACGTCTTTTTAAGCACCGCTATTGAATTCTTTTCAACATTTCTTTGCATCAATCGACACGAGCGTTTTTTTGCGCGATTGTCAAATTATGCGGTATTCAACGCGAACAAATCTTTTTGACGGCCAAATGTTCATGCAATATTGAAGTGAACTAATGTGCAAGAATGACTCAATCTCACGATTTGCCACATGACGAACTTGCATTATCAGTTCATGCGCTGCATCGATGTTTAGTGGCACAACAAACGATTTTGGACGACCTTCACGAAATTCGTCCTGGAGAAAACTACGACCACGATTGAATTCAGAAAACCAGCGAAACACGGAGGCCCTGGATGGTGCTTCATCACGAAAAGTCAAAGCGAATTGATCGGCAGACTCTTATTGAGTTAATCCATGTTCACGATTTAATTTCATTTTTTAGCCGAAACGAATTTTTCAAGTCACTGTAAACAATACAAATAGCACCCGTATGACAAAACGTTCTGAGTACATTTATCAGTAAAAACGACAAGCTTTACGATACCAATGTCAAATTTGACATATCAACATTGGTATGGCCATATCTCAAGACTTAACTACCAACCTACGTATGTATGCATGTATGTATTATACTGAGTGCGAGTACAAGAACACAAAATTCCTCAACAATGGGTGGCGATGAGAATGATGAGGATAATAATATCGAAATGAAGTCCATCCATGCTTACGCTTACAACTGGAAAATTATGTTCATGTGTTTGTACGTACATATATACTTACATTTTGCCTATAGGTACTGGAATTATACAATATGTGAGGGTTTGTGTGAATTCATCCAATTGCCAATGTTGCATGTAATTCCCAATCTATGAATATAAAACAGACAAGTGTCGAAAACAAGAAGGCAAGCAGCATAGTAACAATAATAATAAGAAATCATCGTCTTCGTCCTGTAAATGGGAACCAACATCATCAACATCAACATCAGCATCCACATCAGAATCAGCATCATTGAGTCAAGAGAAATCAAATCATAACACGAGGAGCAAATTTTAAATCAACAAAAACAGAATTAAAGATGAAAACAGAAATTGTAATGTTAAGATATTCTTCAGAAGTTAATAAAAGATGTCACAACATGATGATAATAATGATTATAATCGTGATGAAGATGATGATGATGGGACTACATACTATTACATTCATGTATCTATGTTGATCCTGGGGGCTGAAAGAGCTGTAAACAAAATTACAATTGTACGTATAGTGTTAGTTGCACAAGCGTTCGCTGGAAAAAAAAAACAAGTAAAAGAATAAAGGAAAACTAAAATGAATTCTGCGTTCCGTCAACTTCGTTTGACTTGACTTCAGTTGACTTGACTTTGAATTAATGTACGTGGGACGTCAGACAAGTCCATATCTGACTTCGAAGCAGTTCTGGAAATGATTTTTTGCCGTTTGAGTGCAATTTTCATTTTCATTTTCATTTTCAAGACAAAGGTACAAGCAACTTTTTAATACAAATTTTCATAAAAAAAACAATGATTTCCATTATTGTCCTGCACGACAATCAATTAGACTATTAGAGGACTATTGCAATGCTAGCGATGAGTTTGTGAGAATTTACTGATAAAACTTGTAATCCCACAGTGCGGATATACTTATGAATGCAGGTTGGATACTTTTGTGATACACCGCGACTTACAGAAGCACTTAGTTAGTCAAAATATTGAAACTTGTACATTTGAGTTGAATTGACGATAGTGTATGTGTGTATGTATATATGTATGTAGATCCTGGCAGAGACACGAATGCCAACAGAAAATTATAATTTCTTTTCCGTTTCACTGCATTTGGCATCATCTTCTCCATCATCATTGTCAGCTGCTCTGAACTCTAGTCAACTCGATTTAATATAACTTAATTTGACGCCACGTACCACATACATACGTGCTGCGCGTCCTGAACTCATCTGAACTGAACTGAACTAAACTAAACTGAACTGAACTGAACTCATCTGAACTGGGCTAGGATGAGTCTTCATAATATTTGCATACATTTTTCACATTTGCAATGAAATGATATGATAATTTTATAATTTACATCGAAAATAACAAAAACAAAATGAATGTGATTTCCCTTTTTTCGTTGCCTTCAGTGAATTATTTAACTGATTTCATGATTTGCCTTTATTAGGCGACATTATCGCTATCCATTCATCTGGCTGAGATGAAATTTTGGTCAATTTAGAGTTGAACATCACAATATATGATTTTTCATAATTTCGATTAATTAAGTTTAAAGTGACCCGTTACTGTTCTTGAAATTAACAAAATGAATGAAAGACTAATTAACACAAGAGATGTGATTATAATATTTATATTGTAAAACGTTGTCCTCTTCCATATACATTTCTAGGAATGGAAATTATCTTCTGTAAAGTTCTTTATAACGCGTAAGGTTTTTTTATTCACAGTTTCAAGGATCTCAAGTATTGATTGTCCTTTTAATGCAAATCTATACATACAATAAAACCATAGACTTTGGAATCTTTATGCGCGCAAAAACTTTTGTTCGAGTTAAAAAGAAATCTATGTACAAAATTTCAGCTCTCAAGCTTAAAAACTGAGGGTCTAGTTCGCGTACAGACGGACATGGCTAAATCAACTCGCCTCATAGACCTAATCACAAATATATATACGATACTTTAGGTGGTCTGCGGTGTCTTCTTCTGTGTGTTACAAACTTCATGACAAACATATAATACTTACTATTCACTCCCGTGATGAGTATAAAAATAATATCAATTTGACCATATTCAACATTGTACAAGTTGACTGTATTATTTTACTCAAAAAGCCTTGTAACATCAAGTAAGTGTAACGCATGACAATTCACGAACACTGAGATTCGGCAGGCCGAAACTGAGCGAAACCGGATCTTCATTCGGTCGGTCTTTAGTATTTTTTATCACATTTTATATTCCATAAAGGAAGCATGACCATAACTGGTCATGGGTGATGAGAGAAATTATGAAGAAACCATGTAAATTGCCAACTAGATAAATTGCGATCGATTGGTAATAATAATATATTTTGTGGAGCTTCCGGTGATCTGCATTAGTTCTTCTTCATGTTTCATGTTGCCAGTCACATGAAATACACATTCATACTTAGTACAATAACATTAAGCAAAATAAGACATTTTGTGCAATAAACATTTCTCTTTATATTAATTTTATTTGTTTGTTTTTTTTTTTTCTTTCTTACTTAATCATAAATTATTTTGTTCATTAAAAAAGGAAAAATGCAAATTATTCGCATATTTGTTACTGTGATATTTATTATTTGCCTTCACACACAACAGGCGAATGGTAAGTTTGTGTTCTGTTGAAGTCTTTTGTGTAAATCTGCAAAACAAAATACAATAAAAATAAATGAATGCATTTTGATTTTTAGTGACTTATGACTAATGACAAGTTGCGCATGCGCACTCATACACTCAAACAGACAAGAAAATATTTTTATTTTGAAAATGGCAAAGTTCAAGCACAAATTGTATTTTCAAACTTTCTAATTTTATTGTTTTTCTTTTGAATATGTCAACATAGCCTTACTTCGTCGTTGCTATCAATGTCGTTCACGTGGGGAACTAGGCAGCTGCAAGGATCCCTTTACATTTAATGCAACCGATGTAGAATCTGAGCCAGGCCTCGCGGCCATACCCTGTGCCAGTGGTTGGTGTGGCAAAGTAATTGAAGGTGGTGGTACTTATGCTGTAGATGGTAGGTTTATATAATTTTCTCCATATTCTCCATGAGATCATAAGAATAATATTGAATCTTGTCTAGATTACGATCAGGCAATTCAACGGATGTGCGTCCAACGTGGTCCAGATGATAGTCAAGATCGTTGCGCTGAAACTGTTTACAATTATAAAAAAGTCTATATGTGTTTCTGTCAAGGTGACCTCTGCAATAATGCGCCACGTACACTAACATCCAGTAATACTTTCACCATAAGCATAATAACAACATGTGCAATCATCTTGCTAAGGTCATTTAATCTCCGGTAAATTTTCATCATCACCATGATCATCATGCAGTTGCTTTATACTAAACACAACAACAACACCTAATCCATTAAGCGATTGGCTCAAATGTGCTTCTTTTTTGTTTTTACATATGAATAAAGAAAAATGGTTACAAAACTATCAAATTTATATCTATAAAAACAGTGAGTTTGTACTACCAAATAATAATAATATGATTGTACTTTCCAAAACTATATAAACTGCGAGTATATAAGCTAACATAAGTTTCAAATTTTGTCAAAGAAAATGTGTTTCTTACCTTCTTATCACATCAAATATAAAATTATCAATTATTATTTTGATTTATATTTATACTTTTCTGACTTAATATGTAGTTAGCAATCAGTACTCTACGAAATCTTTAATCAACTTTAAAAATTAGTTTTTTAACTATTATTTTTGTGATATGTATTATCTATATCTTCATGGAGTAAATAGTATTATTTGTCATAAAAATGTGTAACACACAAAAGAAGACATCAGAGTCCCCATGAAGTATATATCTGTTTTCTTGATCAGCTCCGTCTGTATCTATGCAAACTACTTCATCAGTTTTTGAGGTAGGGCGTTTTCTTTTAATCAAAGCTGCACATTTTTCGGAATTAGGCGAATCGAACCACTAGGAAGTGTATCTACCATACAAACCCACATTGAAATTCATGCATGTTCTTATTAGAAAAAGTTTTTTGTTTTCATTATTATCGAACTGAAATTTGGACACTATAAGTGCCATAACCATGTAAATCAAGATTCTAGGATTATTATATGATCTATAGATTCCAGAAAAATAGTTCGGTCTCAATGTTGAAATGCAGAATGAGTACTGACTAGTATAATATTTCTTTATACTCAATCACAAAAGGGTTTCCTAGGGTATGTTAATTATATTTAACTTGAATCGTTTTTTATATGGTATATGTATGGAATAGGTACTTTACTCTTTAGTTTAATGTTTGTAACTCATGAAGAACCAACTTGATTCATCTCTCCAATCGTCTGAATCTCTATGCGAATCACAGCCTTAAAGTACAAAAACAGAATCCAGTGGAAATGCGACACGAACGGGAACAAAATTCAGAGGTGCCAACTGTCATTACTATTGTCACTATTATTAAATAACTATTTTTGACTTGTTTCAAAGATTTGTTATTCCAAACTAGTCCCTCAGTTTTTGAGCTAGAGAGCTGAAATTTTGTACGAAGCAATTCGCAACACATTTATTGGAATCATCCGAATCATCCCACTTATTAGAAATACTTTTTTGTGCTATCGAATTGAAAACCGGAAGTTTTTGACCCATATACATAAGCTTCTAAAATTTCAAGACCCTCAGACTATCAGGATGGGTACTTCCCATACAAGCCCCCATTTAAAAACCGTTCGTATTAGAAAGTTTTTTGGGTTTTGTGCTGTCGAAATGAAATTTGACAAAAAGCCACTAAAATTTCAAGACCCTCGGACTATTAGGAGGTGTACCTCCCATACAAGCCCCCTACTCAAATTCATGTTCTTGTTAGAAAAACTATTTTGTTTTTATGCTATAATCTTGAAATTTGGACACAATAAGTTTCTGATTCATACTCATCAACCATGCTAATTTCAAGATCCTTCGATTACTGGATCGTATATCTCCCATAAAAAAACATTTTCTAGAGGCTGCGTGAAGAGTACTACATAGTCGAAGATACCCTTCTTTCTGGTTTTTTTGTTGAACAACAAAAGAAGAGAGACCAATGCTCTAAAATCGTTCCCAACATATGTAGCTTCATGGAATAATTGTAATGACATTATTAGTGCGAGAGTACTTGCAAATTGAATGAAAAAAATAATAAAATGGATGACAATACCATTTCAATTTCTGTTCTTTGTTGTACACTTCCATAAATCAACAATAGACAGAACAGAAATTCTGTTTTAGTTATTGAGATATTGATCTTCATTTTCTTTTCAAAAGCGCATCAAGTTTCGATACTGAAGTGATCGAACAAACACACTAGAAGACAAAATCTTCATATAAGCCAACAAATGTGCATTATTTGGTCCCACAGTCTTTGAATTAGGGAGTTGAGATTAAAATACACAAAACCTTAGTTTTTCTTTAAGCCTACTTGAAAACATAAGCACCATTTGTATTGTAAATGTTTCAATCAAATTATTTCAAATTTTCTACGGCAAAGGGAATCAAATGGGTTTGGTCCATCACTTCGTTTGTCTTCCAAGTGGTGAAGTCCATCTTCATTAATCTAAACATCTATTTCTAGTTAAGCAACTGACATGTTCCAAAAACATTTAGAAGACAAAGGCATCATATAAACCCAAATAAATTTCAAGTGAAGAAAAGCATCCTGAATCAATCCTTAGATGGAAGATATTAAGAGACGAGAGAAATCTTTTACGTGGGCACCTGCTAAGAAGGCTTTATCTCATGATGTAATACAATGGATTGATTATAGTCAATCTATGCCTCTTTGAAATTATGTTTGCATTTATCAAATTTGTTTGTATTCATTCTAAATTAGTCTTACAATTTCCTAAAGTTTAACAGTCCCTCACTTTCTGAATTGAACATACAGTCCACTCTATATACATATGTATAAAGTCATATTTAAAGATTCTGAATTATATAGATCAATAAATAAAAGGAACAACTTAAGATTTCTCACGTTTTTTAAATGACATCATACAAATCACTACAAAATTTGATAAATAGTTTCGCATAAAATGGATTGGCAGAAGAACTCATTATTTCAGTTATAAAAAATAATGTTTAGAAAATATGATTTTATGATGATGATGCAATTAAAAATAAATAGAAATAAATCACATGAAGTGAGAGTAAGTTTTAGTTTTGGTTAGTTCTTGTTTCATTTAAAGCCTATAGCACAAAATGATTTCGATCTCATAGACAATGTAGAAAAACAAAGTCTTAAATCATAAAACACGTGCCATAAAATAGACATAAATCTTGCAAATTATTTCATAATTAAATATTAAATATTATAGATGATGATTATCACAATTAATGAAACGAGAATAATTCGACAAATAATTGGGACTGATATGCAATTGATAAGCAAACATTATAACATATTCATAGGCATAGTCAGCATAGTCGGCATACCCAAAGAACTTTGGAAATATTATAAATATATACAATATAAGAAAATTTACATTAAACCACATCATCGTTTGCAAAAACAAAATAAATCTAAAATTGCCTACAGATGATTTCATGAAAATAATTGAATTGAATTGAATTGAATTGAAGTGATAGCATAAGCAACAAAAAAAAAAACCATATATCAAGTGAGTGCAGACTGAAAAAAAAAAAGAAAAAAAAATTAAGAAAGATAGAAAGATGGATTGGGTGGGTCAAAGCTTAAAGTACATAAATTATTATAATTAAATGAATAAATGGACTGTGAACTTTAAATCAGATACAACATGATCATGGTGATGATGATGATGATGATGATGGTTTTTAACTCAAAACTACAAAGTAATGTATATACCAAAAGATCTGAAAAAGACTTGGACTTACATTTATCATTTCACTTACATACATTACAAAGTATTGTACTGAATGAAGATAATGTGCTGCATATGATGAATGCGTGGGTGGTGGATGGGTGTGCGGTTTAGTTAGTTATTTCATGCAAAAATAAACATCTTAAGAGCTCAAGAAACATACATTTCAATTATCTAAAACAGCACATGAAAGGAATTGGATTGGAATGGAAAGAAAAAGAAAAAGAAAGGAATGTTATCAATTCTACTACCCCCGCTTTAAAATAACTTGCAATTTTATAAAAACTGATGCATGCAAGTGACTTCTCCAGCTACCAGAGAATTTAAAGCCGCTACACTTAGTAAAGTAAGTAATTATTACAAAAAAAAAAGAGAGGCTTGGCTTTTTACGAGCCTCTTAATTCAAATGAAATGCTATTGACACAATGACATTTGCACACAATATAATTTTTATATGAATTTATAAATTCGGTAATTTTCCTATAAATCATAGGCACAGTTAAGAAATCATTGAGTGTTTAAGTTAAAGTTTTGTTTGTTGATTACAATAAACTATCGATTTATTTATAAATGATACTTTTTTTTGATAAGTTGCCAATGGAAAAATTGCGTTACTATCAAAGTGGCTATGCGAGCGACTAGTACTATGTACATACGTACATACTCAAATGTAATCATATGTATATATATGTATGTATATAAACACAGTATGTTTATTGTTTGGATGGTTGATTCTACAATATGCCTTATCTATATCTTGCTGTTAGTGTCGTTCTGACGATGAAGTTGACAAACTGTCACTTGGCTATACAAAGAGAAGAACTCTTATCTATGTACTATGTGTATACATATGTATGTATGTACATTAATAGCGTCCAGTCCCAGGCCTAACACGCTTATACCGGCTGTTGTTGATGTTGCTGTTGCTGTTATAGTTGTTATTGTTGTTTGTCAACTACCGATTTTGTTCTATAAAAAGGTAACCGGCACCCGAGAAGATTCAGTCTTTTCTTGACATTGGCAAAGCAAGCGCATTTATTAATCGCATTTAAGCACAGAATTTAAATTCTAAACAAGGTACGCAAATCCAAAAAAAAAAAAAAAAAAAAAATTAATCACCACAAGAATTTAAAGTGTTTTTAAAAATATTTTTACATAGAATTTATTATAATTTAATTTAATTTTTTTTTTTTTAAATAAAATTGTGTTAAAATTGAAAGTGTTCTATAGCCTTGTGAAAGGAAAAGTTGAAGGTGATTTAAATTTCATTTGAAAGAAAGCAGGATCAATCGATAACCATCGACAATCAATCAATCAATGAATGATACCAATATATGTAGTATGTACAATACTTAGATAGCGAAATGCCTTGATATCATACATCAAAGAAAGTGTGTTTATAATCTTAAGAAAGATAGATAACCTTTTTCTTGATGAAGGTGAACATTCATGTAGTAAATTTCAATTTTGAAATGAAAGAAAGCAGGATCGATCGATAACCATCGATATCGATGAATTTGATTTAGATAAATTCCGATATAGCCGATATCGTTGGGCATATACCGAACATACAGCTGATTTAGCAACACATAACCTTGATTACGTTTACGTTTCAATTGAATTGAATTAAGAAAATCAAACTAAGTGTAAAAGTGTTTAAAAATAAAAAAAATTATAAGAATTTATTTATAAAAAACACACATAGAAAAAAAGTAGATATTATTTTTAGTTAGTTTTCTTAAATTGATTTCATTTAATTGAATAAAATCAATTGTCTTTAAAATACAAGAAAAGAAAATCAACACGTGACCTTGTGTGTCTCTCATCATTATCATCATTCAACCACACCCATCCGCCCCCCATTCCATAATACATAAACGAGTTAAGAGATTCAACAACAAAAACAAAAACAAAAACAAAAACAACTATGCTTACGACAAAAATAGAGAATCAATTAAGATTTCGAAAATCATCGAACACAAAAAATTAACCATCGATGATAATTTTGTTGCTTTCAAGTATCAACAAAACAACAACAACAACAACAATTATTGTTAACAATTGTTGACTGCCTCAATTGACAATAAGAATAACAACAACTGTTACTGATTTTTTTAATGGTTGTTGTTGTTGTTGTTTACAGATATTTTTTATTAATTTTTATACCTTTGTTTTTTTTTTTTTTTTTTTAAAATTCCTCTCTCATTCGACACAGCTGTAAATGCTTTGAAATTCATAAGAAAATATTATATAAAAACTTTAAGAAATCACTCGTTTGAGTTCAGTTTTACTTCAACAACCGTTTCATCAACTAACAAATAAGTTAACAGTTAACACAACAGTAGTATATTGTAAATTTAATGTAAAGCCAATAAACTAAGAGACATTGACTTGGGGGAACAGGAAACATTTTGATTTCATTTCAATAAACTTTTATACTAATATAGATTACTATTTAGTATAAGGAAAATGTTGAAAATTCTTACACTTTTGCTCTCATTTGGGCATTTGTTAACATTAACGGTAATTAAATCAATGTTATTGTGCTATTTGTTGTTGTAGTTGGGTTTGTTGTTGTATTATGTGTTTACAATTTGAACCCATAGAGATAACCTTAAATATTTATTATACTAGTTGTAAATTGTAATTAATATAAACTTTCGTTTTCAATTTCCGTTTTCGTTTCTGTTTCATATACATATACATATGTATGTATAGATGTCTTACAAGGTTGAAGCTTTACCCGACTCATATGCCACCCTAGGTGAGGGCCCCCATTGGGATATACCCAGACAAAGCTTGTACTTTGTAGATATTGATGCTGGTTCATTGTTGCGCTACGATTACAACCAAGACAAAGTTTACCGTGCCAAGATCGAAGGCGAAGAGAAAGCCGGTTTTGTTATACCCATTGAGGGTTCAACCACTGAATTCGCTGTCGGTTGTGGTCGTCGCATTGTCATTGTCAACTGGGATGGCGTATCTACCAGTTCAAAGGTAGTACGTACCCTATTTGAAGTTCAACCAGAAGAGAAATACGAAGGTAATCGTTTCAATGATGCCAAGTGTGATCCACGCGGTCGCCTCTTTGCGGGCACAATGCGTTACATTGGCGATCATTTCGAGCATCGTTATGGTGAACTATACAAGTGGGAAAAGGGTGGCAAACCACAATTGATCAAGTCCGATATTGGTATCTCCAACGGTTTGGCATGGAATGAACAAGCCAAGAAGTTCTATTATATTGATACAACCGATTTTGAAGTGAAAGCTTATGATTATGACTTTGACAAGGGCACCGTCGGTGAGTATTATAAAAAAAAAAAAAAAAAGAAGTCTGATAATAACAAACAATAATAATAATTATGATGTTGATAATGATAATGATATCAGGTCAACCAAAGGTCATCTATAACTTGCGCAAAGCCAATCCTAAAGAACACTTGTTGCCCGATGGCATGACTATTGATACAGAAGGTAACCTCTATGTTGCCACCTTCAATGGTTCTACTGTTTTCAAGGTTGATCCAAAGTGAGTATAAGAAAAAGAAATCAAAGCAAACAGAAATTTATTGAGTTATATATTATTACTTTTTACAGCACCGGCAAAGTTCTTTTGGAAATTAAATTGCCCACCAAACAAATCACATCTGTTGCATTTGGTGGTCCCAACTTGGACATTCTGTATGTAACATCTGCCGATCGTTTCGATCAACCAGCTCCCGCTGGCATTACCTTCAAGGTAACCGGTCTCGGTGCCAAGGGTTATCCAGCAACCAACCTGAAACTCTGAAGTGTTTGTGTTTCTTCGTCACTCTAGCAACAACATGTGTGCTATTTCTCATTACACATACATAAATATAAATATTCATAAATAAATTCGTATCTTTTTTTTTTTATATAGTGTACAAAGTAATCGAAATAAATATGCAATTTTAAATTAAAAAAAAAATATGTAACTTAATTTTTTTTCTTTTTTGTATTATAATTATTCTATTACTATCATTACACCTAACGACTTCTCTTATTTTTTTTCTTTCATTGATTCAATTTTGACTTTGACAAGTCTTCAGAGGAGCATGGGCAGTAGATCTTTGCAGGATTTCAATATTGAATCAATATCTATTGCTGTGCAACAAAGGCGTAGAGTATTTTGTTTTTCAAATCGATGCTTGGAATGACAACCAGTTGGAATCAGCCAATTTAGCCGAAGTGACTTATAACTAGGAGAATATCTTGAAAAAGGATAATCATTTATCGCTTGAGCTTCACTATTTACAGCGACATTGCAGATTTGAAGAAAACTAAGTTCCCCATCTGAGGTGGGAACAATAGATTCTTCTACTAGCAATACGTGCAGTTTTTTTTTAATATCCAAATTACTGATATACCACAGAGTATCAATTGAGTAGTCTATCAAGATAAACGCTCCAATATGTTACATCCTGAGATGATTGTGGTTTAGTGTAACATTGATCCATCAATTAAATAACGACTCTTGAATGATTTTAATATGATTGCCAATGTCTGCTGCAGCTTTAACTGGACAATCGAAACGACTTATTGTACCAGTGTCATCGACAAAAGTTGATGTTGTAATTCAAAAGCTTGATGGAATTTCAGCTATATATTAAACGTGTAAAGTTTGAGCACAGAACAGTGCCACTGGAGAACACTAGTTATATTGGAAATACATTTCTTATGGTATTATGTCTATGACTCCCTTTTGATTATACTAATTCCTATCCCAACCCCAACATTTTCGTAGTTCTAAGGCAAAGGTTCTTATTTCGTATGTGATTCTGTTGACTTGCTCCATTGTTTCATGTTTCGATCGAAATTCACACTTGTGAACTGTAATTATGTGATTTCTTATGGTATTATGTCTATGACACCCTTTTGATTATACTAATTCCTATCCCAACCCCAAAATTTTCGTAGTTCTAAGGCAAAGGTTCTTATTTCGTATGTGATTCTGTTGACTTGTTCCATTGTTTCATGTTTCGATCGAAATTCAAACTTGTGAACGGTAATTATGTGATTAGTTTGTGTGTGGTGATTAAGTTTGGAAATACCTTCATCTTCATCTACCTTCTCAAAACAATTTAGAAAAACAGTGATGATCGTTTCCAGGCTTTAAAACCATTTTAATAGCTAATCTCATTTCCTATTGATACGAAAAATTCTGATTCTGTTCGAAGAATGTCGTTAAAACGTTTTGAGAGAAACACTAATGCCGAATTAGTTACAGAAGCTCAATTATCATTTTCTCCACAATAAAATCATGAAAAACCGAGTTTATTGTATTAAACTGAATATGCATAACGTTATGGATTAGTGTTGTAACGGAACTTCGTCTCCACCTTTGCATCTGTGGAATATCCACAATCATACCTCCACATCCGCACGTCTCTTAACGGTGGTATATTTACGTTTTGTTATTACTTCCAAGGTCACACGAGCGTTTCTGACGAGTTCAACCGTCTGACTGAACTGCGGAACGCATTGAAAAAGGGTGCCAAGTAGGCGGATTAGATCGGCAGATGATAACTAGAAAGCTAACGTGATATAATATGCTCACTTGTCATTTATTTTTTTTTTTATTAACCCACCTCTTCCTCCATTAAAATAGACTCTGTTACAACCCTAGTTTTAACCACACTTGAACGGTGTTTTAATATGTAGAGATGTATTTGGATAAGTTGTGATTGGCTAATGAGTTAGCACAAAATGACTTGTATGTAAGTTATATTCCAAATGATTTTACTTCTCTTCCTCTGTTAATATTGGCTGCAAGAGATTATGTGAGATTATCCATAAGTACATACATATATGATACATTTAAAAGAGTGTTCAATGACAAAGTGGCTAACTATAATAATTAAGATAATGTTATTGATTACATACTTTATTAGGAGGAATTTGTCTTAATTAACAAGTAATGAGTACTTAATACAAAAAAAAACCAATTGTCAAATATGTTAATTATTCTGACTTATCTGAACCATCATCGCTTTCTTCAGTTTCTGTGCCGCCGCCACCACTTTGGATGATGTCTTTGAATTCCTTGACTGTAATTTTCTCCGGTATAATTTGCAGTAGGAACTCCAGATTTGTGTTTTCATTAACCAACTGTGATAAATGCTCATATTTCACCATGGCACTGTCATTTTTCTTCATTATCTGATAAGCTTCTCTGGCCAAATATTGCACAAACAGTTCCGTGCATCTTGTCATAACAAACAGAACATCATTTGTTATTTGTCCAGTATCCTGGGAGCTCTTCATGATGGTACGCACACGACTAAGTGGAAACACTGTATCGGCGCTTCCAACATGAGGTTTGCCATCTTCTGGATTCATATTCCTTTTTTTTTTTTTTTTTTCTTATTTATTGTTTTCTCAAATGGTTTCTTGTTTCTTTTATTTAAAATGATTGGCGTCGCTTTGCGTTCTTTTAGTTTTCTTTCTTCTTTGTAAATGTGGCAGTCACCATGAAACTGTGCATTCACTGTGAAACTGTGTTGCAAGCATATGTTCAATTATCGATAAATGTTATTGCAGAAATTGTTGTTACCGATAAGCGATATGTAGGAGCGCCAAATAATTATTTATTTATATTCTGAAAATATGGGATGTGGTAATGCCTGTAAGATGAATTTTGTCATTGGGCGCTTATGTCATCAAGGGGGATGACGTATTGTGCTCGTTATTAGAATAATAGGATAGAAAATTTTTGGAAAATCCAACAGAAAAGCTGGAAATTTTGACTTTTTGTATTAAAATCTCAATAGCCTCGTATTTAGCAGAAAGTTCTGTTTTGTCCGGTTCTGCTTCGTTGAAGTCTGCATGCATACATGCTTCGATTTCGTCTATAAACACGAGACTGTTTGAATCAATTACTAGTCCTATTACTAGTGCATGAGTTTCTTGGATAATATTCTGATTTTGCCATACCCAATATATAAGTGGCAAATCATTCATACTGTCAAATTAGTCAGAGCACCAATTCAGCTTCATTGAATTATTTTTTGTGGCAATTCACCAACCTAGAGTGAACTGAATTTTGCAAAAAAAAAAAAAAAAAAAAAAAAAAAAAAAAACGGAAATATTATATACGGATTATTCCCAAACATATATTTTCCTTTATCATATTTCCAGGAAACTTTGACAATAGAACTTTCACAAACAAGAACAAACGAAATAGAAGGTCTAAATTGAAATTCTAATTTCAGAGCGTCTAATTATTTTAAAGCAATATAAATTAAAATTAAATGAGAAAAAAAGCATTTAACACTAAAAATGGATCGCCTCATCTTCATCTGCATCTAACAGGCTGTTTTCAATAAGCGCCAATGAATCTGATGAATCTTTCTTGTAGTGAGATTCACAAAATTCCGCAATGCGTGTGCAGGCCTCCTCAATCATAACGTCTGGTACTGTGAGAACAATTCGCATATAATTTGGATATTCAAAGCAATTGCCGGGCAAACAAAAGACACTTTGTTCATTGACTAGTTCTTGCACAAAGTGTGTATCATCCTTAAACTCGGGAAAATTTTCTATATTAACTCCAATCATCATGTACATGGCACCACTAGGCATCACTGGATTGAGACCACGAACTTTTTTCAATAAATTAAAAGCCATCATAGCATTTTTCTGCACAATAAGGAAAAGAAAATTAAGGAAAATTTTTGGAAAATATACGTTAAATCTTACATAAAGTATATTGACAACATTATTGAAGTAGCTTTGCGGTGTTTTCTCCAGTATATCAGGAAGTGCACCTTGAATCAGAGTATTTGATCCCAAAATGCGACCAGCCAAATTCTTGATGCCAACAACACCATCACCCAAACGGTGTTCATAATCATGTATTATAATCCAGCCCATGCGCCAACCAGGCACAAGGAAACGCTTCGTAAGACCACCACATGAGACCACAGGCACTTCCTTAGTCAAACTGCTGATGGCAACATGCTCTGAGCCCGGAAATACAAAATGCTCATAAATCTGCACAAATGAAACTGGTATAAAAACATATGTCTGGATTAGAGTTAAAAGTTCTGGACAACTTACCTCATCAGCAATTATTGGCAAATAATAACGCTCACAAATGGCAATAATTTCAAGCAAATGTTGTCTACTAAAGACACTGCCACACGGGTTACTTGGATTGTTCAAAAGTACGGCAGCTGTATTCTCATCTATTAAGCTTTCCAGCTGCTGCAGATCAACCTGCCATTGTTTCTCCGGTAGCAAATCATAATAACGCACCTCAATGTCCAAACCCTGAGCAAGGGTATCATATAGACAAAAACCTGGTCGTGGTACTAGAAAATTTTGACCACTTTCTACCAAACCAAGTATACAATACTCTAGTGCCGATGAACAACCACTACATATGATAATATCATTTGGATCAATTGGCTTATCGGGACTTTGATGTGCACTATATTTAGTGATAGCAATACGCGCCGCCTCATGACCCTGGGTATGTGCATAGCCATTATGTTTACCACTTTCAAGGGATTTAAGCACAGCATTCATAGTCTCATCGGAGGCACGTAAGTTACCAAATATTGTTGGATCACCTTGAAATATGTTACAATATATAAATAGATTAGATTAAATTAGATTATATATTAGGGGAAAGGCGGGAGCTAATCACTTAATCATTGCGGCCTCGATTGGACCTATTGTAACAAGCCCCATAATTATAGCTTTTCCGAAATTCCGGTTGGATCTAAGTAATGGTTGCGTATATATCAGATTCTGTTGTTTCTTCATCTAAATCTATTGAACTTTATCAAAGAATATGCTTCAAAATGTATGAAGGATTAAATCATTTAAGATACTTATAACTAAAATGGTAAATTTGCTCGATAACATATATGCTTTATTATGCATGATTGAAATACATGAAAGTCACATTCGTTTTGAACCGATTGTTAATCTCTATTTAGTTCTTTCAAAGAATGTGGCTCAAGATGTGGCAAGGATGAAATTGGTTGAATGAATAAATTGAATTGTTGTTGAAATAGTATATATGTTATTGTTCCAAATTATCAAGGTCACTTCATGCGAATGTGGATATGATCCGAATAATTGTTAGTCACTATTGAACCTCTATTAAAGAATGGGGTTCGAAATGTAACATGGATTAACTCAGTTGAATGAATATATAATTCATAAGATAGGAATTTTTATGAATCAAATATACGAGCATCGATCAGATCAGATTGTCAGTAACTATGCAACAAAATCTTATACAAGAAAATGTGTTTAAAGTTGTGGCATGGATGAATTTTTTAAAGATTTGAAACAAAATCGATATATGAATCGATGGACAAATGGATGAACTTATATGAGATCTGTGACACGCGCCACCATGATTTAATTTATGCTGAATTTTAATTAGATGTCAGTTAAAGAAAGAAAACAACACAAAACAACAACAACAGGTGAAACTACATTTTATGCAAATTCCGATCGAACGCGCGCAAATCATGAAAATATTTTTTTAACTTAAAACAAATCGATATTTTTACTTTTTGTATATATTAATCGAAGTTGTTTTTGTTTTTATTTCTTTATCAATACATACAAGCAAAATTGCAACTTTACCAAAAACAATAACAATAACAACAAATAAAAAATTTCCATTAATTAATTTACGCAGTTGTTGTGCCTTTGGTCGCACGATCGATCGGGTTGATCGGTTGGTTATTCAAAATACCGGCATTGTCACAGTTTCTTTCTGTCACCTCACCGGCGGCTTTAACAAACTGACTAAATGAAATGTGCATTGATTGGCTAACAAAAGTGGGTGTGTTGTTGTCTCATCATTATCATTATCATCATCATCATCATCATCATCGTCATCACTATTATCTCCCGATTTTGGGCCAAATGAACAAAGAATGTTAAATAATATTGTTATCATCATCTTCAGCCATCAATAATACATAACTTACAACTTTTACGATGTCACCACGTTACGATTAATAAATAAGACATGGACTACATTTTTTTAATACTTGTATGATTATATTTTGTAGGCGTTTTTTTTTTTTTTTTTTTTTTTTTATTGTAAATTTTTTATATAGTGATTTCTTCTTTAATTGATAAGTATTGTGGTTACAATTGGACCAATTGAGACCATGACTAGTTTCCCATCCTTTTCCTTATTTATTCTAAGATCGAATCTTACCTGAATTTATCATTTCATCCCATCTCTTTCTCTATTGTACGTACCAATAGATAATGGTATAATTGGTTTTAAATAAATGTTTACTAACTACATAAGACCCAACATAACCTAATTGCATCTCATATCATACTTGGTATTTTCCATGAATTTATTTTTAAGTTCTTCAATCTATTCTATAACTTAATCTAATAGATAATGGTATAATTGGCTTCTCTGGATTTTGGAAGAATCTTTCCCAATCTATTCTATGACTTAATTTAACCTGAATTTATCATCTCAAGAGATAATTCATTAGTTTCCATAAATTTATATTTAAATTCTGCAATCTATTCTATAACTTAATCTAACCTGTATTTATCATCTCATGAATTTTTTTATTTATCAATAGATAATGTTATATGGGCTTTAATGAATTTGATTGAACCTTCCCCAATCTATTTTATAACTTAATATAACCCAAATTTATCATCTCATGATTTTTGTACTTACCAATAGATAATGGTATCATTGGCTTCTCTGGATTTGGTTGAATCTTTAACGATTCCACAATACCGCGTATACGATTATGTGTGTTTCTAGCCAATTTCGATGCTTGGACATTCCAGCCATGCCGGCGATTGATTCCGACAGATGATGCATCATAGATAACATTGTTTTTGTCAACCTTTGTAGAATTATTAATTGGGCATTCAGTGCCACTGCCACCACTACCAACACCACTAACTTTTTTTGTTGTTTGTTTTGATTTTATTTTAGTTGTGGTTGTTGTTGTTACTGTAGCTTTGACTGTGGCAGTTTTGCTATAACTTTCTTCGACACGGCCGATTGGCATTATCACATACAGCCAACGTTTGAAAAGTTTACGATGCACAAAAAAAAAAGATTACAAAGAAAAAAAAATACAGAAAAAAAAATCTAATTGATATATAGTTGATTTCTTTTTCGGGGCGGGGGACAAGCAAGTCCGCTTCAGTTCAGATAAGTTCAAATCCTTTCGGTACACCTTTTGTGTACACTCGATGATTAATGTTCAAAGAAATTTAAAATTTGTATCCTGTTTATCGTTCCAAACGAGCATTAGTGCGTTCGTTTATTGGTCGAAAAGTGAGCCACCACCTAAGAATCTATCACAGAATCGATTGGATTATTCAATTCTTATCACTCAGAGAATATTTTTTTAATAGTTCACTCAGTTTTTAAGTTTCATAAGATATACAAATTAACAATTAGTATGTGTTTTTTCTTATAGATAGATAGTTAGATAGTTGGATTCTTTGCCACAACAAGACTGATCTACTTCAATGCTCTGTTTGTGCTTTTATCGGCTTTGGATTGTGATATGGTGTGATGTTGTTTGTTAAGTGTTGTTGCTGTTACTGGAGCTGCTGCTGCTGCTGCTAATACTACCTGCTCTTGATGCCCAGCCTGCCGCCGGTCTTGACTTCAAAGTTGTTGTTGATATTGTTGATCTTAAGTTCTGCCTCTATCTACATTTCTACATACATAGCATGTAGGCATGTATAATATTGTATCTGACTTGGGTCAGTTAGCTCTGTTTCAGTTATAAACAATCAATGAGTTGGATGATTTTCAACTCAGTAACAACACCAATAACATTATTAATACCAAAAAAAATACCAACAATAATAATAATAACAACAAGAGCTACCTTATTTGAATACTCGTTACAATTCCAGTATTCAGTATCAATATCAGTTCAACTCATTTAAATTTCTAAATATCGTTCGTTCGATGGTTCGATTTGCTTGTTTCTGGCATATGTATATATGTATTTATATATTTTCTTTTATATTAAAGTATAAATATTTTTATAATTTCTTTAATTTTTGCGAACCTCTAGCGATAAACAACTTTGGTTTTAACATGCGCACCGCCGCACCATCCACTTCCATGAGAGCACATGGCTGGGACCCGGCAGTCTTTAGCCGTCATCTCTTTTTCTCTATCATTTCATTTCATTTCATCTTATCCCATTATCTCATATCATCACCATCAGAGAATCAATGCTATTTACAGATCAAAACGATTTAACGAGTTTTTCAAAAATTTGTAAACTCAATTTAAAATTCACTTTGTTATGGTTTTTGATAATTCATAGTCTTAAGATATATATTTGCATATCATTATGACTATGTATATATTGATTATACCCAAGAAAATATATTATAACAAGAATATCTGCAAAAAAAAAAAAATAAAGTAAAAACAAAAACTAGGAATATGAGAATATTTCCCAAATATTCTATACTACACAAATATCAAATATTCATTCGATCAGTTTATTTTTTGGATATACTGAATGAGTTCATTTAGAAGATTTTGCAAAAGTTTTTCTTAGAAAATCTCATATTTTTACTAAATATGTATGTATGTATATTTGTCCAATCGATGCAATTTTCAAATATTTTATGTCCTTATTATAAAGTTTTTCTAATCAAGTTTAAGTGATAATAATATTTGTTATTAATATACATGACTATATTGTACGGTGTCTCCTTCTTCAAATAATCAGTGTACTCTACTAATATCTCTCCAATTGGATAAATTTTTAGATTTTGAATGTCCTTACTGTAGAGTTTGTTACATCAAGTTTAAGAGAAGTTAAAGCTGTTTAATATATGTACATACGTATATTGTATGGGGTAAGTATACCCTTCAAGTAATCAGGGAACTCTACTAAAATTTGTCCAATCAATTCAATTTTCGGATATTTTCTGTCCTTGTTATGAAGTCTTTTTTTAATCAAGTTTAAGTGAATTTAAAGCTGTTTAATATACATATGTCTCTATGTATATACATTTTATGGAGTCAACCTCTTTCAGTAATCGGAGAACTTTTCTAATATTGCTCCAATGGGTTATCGGTTATTTGATGTCCTTATAATGAAGTTTTTTTTTTCATCAATATTTATATTCTACTCCTTCCAATAATCGGGGAACTCAAGAGCTAATAAATGTTGCCTGCACCAAATTTATGCTATATTACTGTAGTGTGTTAAGTGATTAGTTTTTGTAGAATTAGACGAACCAAAAAGAATCACCCCAATCGATTATCCTTATCTAAACAATGTATAGATTTTTTGGTTCTATGCTTTACAAACATAATGACTGATTATTCCTATTTAAAATAGTAATAGGCTTAAAAAGAAAAAAATTTTTTTTTAAATTATCCTAGGTTGTTACATATAATTTCCTTCGGTGCATGAACTTAAGGACTATATCAGGATAATGGCTGTTGAACATTATGCTTAGTCATTGAGTCAGCAGTCAGGAAATACTTGTAAGAGAAGTTTGGACTCCCCCGCTATGATATTTTAGTCTGATAGATTTATGATTATTTTTTATATGAAGACTTTTCTAAAATTGCATATTGGGTGGCAAATAAACATGTTTACACCAATATCTCATTCAACATTATAAATAAAACTATTGACAATAATAAAAATAAAATCATACACCTGTTCGATTTGTTTTTCTTATCTAAGTATCATACAGACTTTCTGACGTCACAATCTTATAAAATAAACGAGAACAACATTAACCAATGATTCCTCAAAGTATGAATATGCAACTATTGAGAATTGCTAAAGAAAATCAATGATTCTAAACGACTATTGAATAGCCTTCACATATGTATTTTCACATATGTATTGTTCCATATTCCATACACGTAAGAAAACATGAGAAATAAAAATTTTTTGTGTTTCTAAAACTTTCTATGGACATTTGCATACATACTTATATATAGATAGAGCACTAAAGAAAGAATAATTATATATAATCGAATAAGCTGATATTTTGGTTTTTTTTATCTGGATCTTGTCTTATTTTAAATTTTTCAATCCACACCTTGAGAAACTTAGAATATTATTAATATTGTAATAATTTCATATAGTCGAAGAATGCCTAAGCCTAGCAGCTCGAGTGCTCTTATACTAATTATAAGTAATTAGTTATACGTAGTCTGTTTTTTCTTAAATGTATTTCAAATAGTAGGGTATTTAGTATGAAAGAACAAATAACTGGTTTTTATTGCTAATATATACTATAGAATTCAAGATAAAGGTTAATAAACAAAAATATTATTCTGGTTCACATCGTCACTTACTTATGTACATGTACAGCTAGATATATTCTCTATATCCGAAGGTCTGTGTTGTAGTTTTTGATGTTGTTTTGAACTACTTTATGAAATATACAAAATAAAATAAATATTGAAACATATTTAGATGATTTATCACTGTTTAAAATATTATTTGATCTTCTAAATTGCAACGGCTTTAAAGCTTAAAGCTAAAGTATTGTGTCAAAAGTATATTTTTAAAATGGAATTTATTCCTTTCTAACATTTTTTCAAAAAAAATAATATAAAAAACAAGGGTTTTTTAAGTGGCTTGGGCGATATTCCGGGGTCTTATATTTCTCCTTTTAGTAGTTGTTACATGCATTTGCATAGACTTGATACATCCAAGCAAAGCTACTAACTTCGCTAGTGAAAATTTCAGATGTTTCGCGAAAGACGAATTTTGAAATTATTCTGTTAACTCAATAGTTTTGAAGATATCGTTTTAATGAATATCCTAATTTTCTGAATGACTTTCCTTCGGAAAATATGACAAATCGATGGAATATAACAAATTTCAGATCGTTAGATTATTCCTTTTTAGAACTGAAAGACGAATAAATCGTTTCTCTTCGATGTGGAGTCTCCGACGCAAAGTTCTACTGTTACATAAAGAAAATCTTAAGCTTAAATTCAAAAGAATTTTGTTTATTGGAATATAGTGTTTTTAAGAATCTATAAAAAAATAGATTATATTATCGATATAGGTATACATAATGTACATTAAAAGTAGTTTAAAAAAAAAAGAAAAGAGAGTTACTCTCTCTTTGGTCTCATCAAAGTTAACATATGGTACAGTTTATTTCACTTCACATATAATGGCTCTGAAAATAGATAAGTTTTTGCTATGGGAGGCTATGAAAAAACAATTTTAATGTTGTGAAGGATGCCAAAAATAAAATTGTGGGACTAGATATCCGATTTCTGTATGATCTACGTATTTGAGGGTGCAGATTGCAAACGGTTTCAGCAAATGATTTGATAATATAGAATATAGACATGAATCTTCTTAAAATCATATATAATCTCCAAATTTTATAAACTGGTATCAAAGACGGACGGGTAACAAACATTGCCACCGCAATTTCCCCTGTTATGTTGATCATTTCAATATGTCTCTATTCATTCTCCAAATAAATCAGAAAATACCATTCTATGTGTTGGAAAGTATTTAAAAATTTACATAAAAATAAAATAAAAAAAAAACATTGAAAAGAAAAATCAATCTTTCATCCATAACGATTGACAATAACTTGTGCTTTGATGTCGTACGTTAGATTATTCCAATCAATTATTTTTGCGTTTGAAAATGTTGCTGAGGCGTTTTCTCGGTGGTGTATTCTATAAGGAAGAAAAAAAAAAAGAAAAGCAGAAAGTAGCGTGTGTTTAAGTGTAAATAAATGACAAACTAAAATTATAATACTTTATTGGATCGTCATAATTATAAAAAAAAAATAATAATAATTGAAAGGATTTAAAAATTTGAATAAACATTCCTTTAGGTTATAAAAAACGGGATATGCAACTGAATTCAGAAATAACATTGTTCAATAATTAGTCAATCCTCTTATTTTAATATATGTACACCTATTTGGCCATGATTGCTTCGCGACCTCCATACGTTTATTATACTTGACTATGATAAGCTTAGGAACCTATAAATTTAACCACTCTATTGCTATTATAATTACTACATGTCTGGATGGATGGTGAAAATTGGGATGCATTGTAAAACCATCATCATCTGATAATTTTCGGAGCTGTTTTCACTAAATGAATTCAAATAAGCTCTGATAGTTAGAGATATAGATTTCATAATTTTATGTTTTGAAAAATATTTTAGGGCTCTAAAATGAAGTAGAATGTTCAGCTTAAAAAGTGAAGAATCTCCCTCTTATAGTTTCTTAGTTGGAATACAGTTGCCTTAATATAAAATGCGGCATAAATTCGTAGTAGTTAACAACCGTTAACCACTTCCTTATAATTTGAAACAAATATGATAATCACAGGGTCCATAGATTGTCTTTATTATATACATTAGTCAAAAAAAAAAATGAAGCAAATTACAGAATATGATTTTATTAAATCGTCTTAATTAAAATTATATTAATGATAGTAATAATTGATATTCCATAAATATTACGTCAATTGGAATATTTTTTTTATTGATCAAATTTGTGATGTTTATGTAATTTAGAAATAACCCTAAATATTCTTCCAATATATGATTGAGATCAGAAGAACTCCAATAGTTAAGAATACAGCAAAATGCATGGGCCAACCACCTATTATACTGGAACCGGTGGCATTTAATCCTTTCTGTTTTTGGTTTTCGTGACCTGAATTTGAATCTTTCTTATCGCTCATATGCATGGTACTTATATTTGGTAAACGATGATCAAAAATATTTGATTGTGGATAAATTGTAGTTGATGCAATTGATTTACTGCTATTGTTTAAGCTAAGACATGAGGATAACAATGTTGTTTTTGTTGCTGTCGATGCTGCTGTTGTTGTAGCCGTGGTACTTATTGTAATGTTATTACTTAGAAGAGTATTATGATCAGCATCCAAATTAAGTTTCGTAATTTCTGATAATTCACTTAAATTTGAGAGAAGTGTTAGACATGTGTAAGACTCAGTATGTTTTTTACTATCAATAAATGAAGTATTCAATTTCTCATCAAAAATTTTATTATCGTCATCAGCATTACAATTATCATCATCACCATCATCAGCATCGGCATCAGAATTAACAATGTCATCACCTTTCTCATCATAATCATAATGAAGCGGCTCTAAAGCAAATGGCGCATTCGAATCAATATTCTTGCAAAGTTCTTCAAAATCTTTATCATCGTTAACACCATCATCATAATCACCACTACCACTGCTATTATCATCAAGAGAATTATACTTATGATTATTGTTACCGATGATAGTATTACGATAACGTCGTGGTCGCCACCATCGCTTGCCATTATATATTCTTTCACACAATAGTAAACTTTCGTTCGGTTTAATGATCATTTGTTCAAATTCTTTGATACGCCGCAGATTATTCGGAGAGCAATCAAGTAATTGAGCATTATCATTGGTTCTATTACAAAGGATATTCACAGGATCACAAACCGAATTTACAACATCAAATGTATTAGCCAAAACCAATGATGATAATGGTGGATTATCTAATACAATTGATGATAACGATGATGATAATGTAATAACATCTTGGTGATCTTTTGCTAACACTATTGTATTGCCAAAATCATCTTCATGTTCTGGCGGCTCAGCATTAATGCTGCTACTGATTGGATTATTTTGATCAACAAATTTATAGTTATTATTCTCAATATCAAAGGTTGTATTATCAATGTCCGCAACATTCACTGCTTCAACTATTTCATCCTTTACAACATCAACATCATTTTCATCATCATTATCATTATAATCCAAATCAGTTAAGCCTCGATATTGATCATAATAATTACAACGTTCATTTTGTTTCTTCTTGCGTTTGTTCTCATAGAGTGTCTGTCGATTATTTCTTGCATTCATTACGCGACTACGATTATAATTCGAAAAGAATTTACCATCAAAATGAAGTGATAAACGTCTTCTCAATCGTTTTTTTGGCAATGTCGATGATGAAGTTGGCGGCGGTTGACGTCTTTGGTGATAATGTCTGCGCTTGCGAGATGATGATGTTGTAGTAGTATTACTAGTCATCATTACTTTAGAAGTTTCTGCTACTGGAGTAGTATATTTTTTGAGATTATTACTACTCTCAACACTTGAGGAATTGCTATATTTAGCATTACTGCAATTTTTTTGTTTCATCAAAGTTTTTCCTCCTCCTCCTCCTCCTCCTCCTCCTCTATCACCATTGCCATTATTTTGTAAAATTCTTCGCATTTGTGGTGAACACTTTGTACCTGAAGCTGACGAGGATGATGTGGGCGAAAGGTAACGCAGTCTTTGCAGTATTAGAGACTTCTTTGTTCTAGTATCCTTGTTGGTCAGTAAAACTTTTTCAATAACATTGAAATCTTCCGGTGTTGCTATTAATGCATGTTCTTGTTGCTCATGATGTGGCTGATGATGATAATGCTGATTATGATGACGTGCTTGAAGTCCTTGATCATTTTGATCATCGGATGATGTTGCACTCGATACACAATTATAATAGTCAATCAATCGACGTTTATCATAATAAACACGACTTTTGCGAGGTGTTGAAGTACAAAATGCAACCGCAGCTGCAGCCACTTGTTGCTTTGTTCGCAAATATGGTGTCTTGCAGATAATCCGTCGTTGTTGTACGCTTCTAAGTAAATTTTTGTTGTTCTTATTATTTTTTATGTTGTTTGTCTTTAGCTGTTATGGATTCGAATTGTAATTGGTATTATTAGTGTCTTAGTTCCTTATTTTTTTTTTTTTTTCATAACTCACAACAATAACAACAGAACAAACAAACAATAATAAACAATAAACATTCCCGAAAGAACTCGACTTTCACTAGCCAAGGAATAGCAATCTCCAGTTTTGTATGCAATCTGCATCAACAAGACACATTCCTACTATAATAAGACACAATTGACCATGACAAAATAACATTCAACATAAAAATGTGCTAAGAGACATAGAGATACGGTATGAAAATGGAGAAGATACATATGTTTAGCACATAAAACATAACAAAAACCAGAGAGAAGGGTATCCCTAGAAAATTGAGCACACAGAAATATTACAATATTGATTGATTTTGCTTTTCAACATTGTGACCACAATATATCTATGGGAGCTATGCGATCCAGTAATCCAAGGATCTTGAAATTAACATGATTGATGTATATGGATCAGACACTTACAGTATCTAAATTTCAGTTCGATAACATATAAAACAAAAAAGTTTTTTTTCATAAGAACAAGAATTTGAATTTGGGTTTGTATGAGGTACCCCTTTAGAGATCCGATTCGGCTGATTCCGACAAATTATTAAGAATATGCATATGTATATACTCTATGGGGTCTCCCCGATGTATCCTTCTTTCTGTATCAAACTTCCTGATAAACTTATAATTCTATTCACTGCTTGAAGAGTATAATGAGAATAAGAACAATAAATTAAACAATCTTCAATTACATACATACATATATACAAAATCTTGCAATTCAAGACCTTGGTAGATTGATCAGCAATTGTGTGTGTATATTGTAACAACATATGTAGGATTATATTAATCCATATACAGTGGAACGTCCCTATCAAACAACTATTCGGATGCATTCAGTTGCCATGAAACTTCGTACTCAATTTCGGCAAAAAATAACACAAAATGAATGAGTTCAAATTTTTTTGAGAAAGCGATGCATAGTAGTAAATGATCGGTATCGGTAATCAAAAGGAAAGGGATGAGCAGAGTGTGTAAAAGAAACGAAAAGGAACAAGAAAACATTCATTTTACTCGTCGCATTCATTGTCAATTTGGTCGTTTGGTTTGTTTATGTAGTAGAGGCGAGTTTGCATTTAAAAATGAATTAATACAGATGTCTATAGTCCCTATTACGTCGAATTCGCATAGGACCGCAAAATTAATTTGTATCTAATTGATCTTACTTACACTTACCAATTTGTAATTTTGGTATGTGTACATTTTTCTATAGTATTTTTGAACAATCAAGTTATAACTTTATGGGATCTCAACTGAAGAATAACGCTGTTACTAAATCTTAAGGTGTCTTTATAAAATCCAACAAAAGGTTATGGTGCCCCTATCCCTTCCATTTGATAACGATTTAAAAGCAAAACATTTGTAATACTTATAGATGTACTTCTTTATCATGGTTGGCCTAGTGTGAATCGGACCCGCACACGGTGGGTTCCATAGACATATTAAAAATTTTTTTTTTTTTTTTTTTGCTGTATATTGCACTATTGCACTGAGCATACTTGATTTTACCACATTTGAATAGGAAAGAGAGACGGAAAATATCGTTTGTGGTGATTATGGGAATCGTATAACATTTTTTTGAAATAAATATGCTGGATACTATAGGTATGTACATATATGGCAGCAAAGAATTTGAAATATTTGAAAAATTTTCAAGAAAAACGTATTTTCAGGTGCTTCATAATGATAACTTTTAAGTTTCGATTAAATTTTTTGTTTAAAAATTAATTCATTGAGATTTTTTGCAGGTAATAAATATATTTTATAGTAGTCAATAGAAGCTTCACTGGCTTTATCAACTCAAGATTTATATTTATTTTTTTTTTCACTAACACATTCATTGCAGACATTATTTAGCAATAATTTCAATCTTTAGATCTGCAGTGATGTTATTTTGGCGATTTATTACTATAAACCCATTTACTAATTTACCTCAAATATTCTCTATGGTATTTAAGACTGGAGAACTAGCCGGTCTGCCCGTAGTATGAATAATTTCATTTTCTAAATTGGGTTTTGTGTCATGTACATGAGTGAAATTGATAATAATTGATAATTGATAAACAGTCATAATATTAGTCTCCGTTTCAGTCGAACTATCAGTTTTTGTTATGTGTAAAAAGCAAAAATTAAAACTGAAACCAATACTGTGGACTGACGGGATGGCCAGACCTATTTGTATCATTTCAGATCGATACTGACGTCAGTTCTGATGCTGCTATGTCCAAACCAAGATTTTTTTTTTTAAAAATTTCATTGAAATTTATAAAAACGAACGAATCGATGCCCTTTCATAGTATCTCCTAGTATAGTCTTTACTTTTCATAGTCTTTAGTTAAACAGATGAATTTTAAAAACAATATTGGTATGAATTGTTTTCCAGTTAGTGTCATCACTGGCTTATGAAAAACTATGCCAAGCTATCATAAAAAAGTGTTTGTGGATCTAAACTATCTAGGCAAATACAAAAACATATACATATAGGTATTTCTTTATCTCAAAATGTAAAGAACATATAGACAGACAAGATGACTTAATCAACTTTAATATAATAAAGAAAATTATGTACTAAACAGGACTTTCGAAAACCAAACAATTTTTACCAAATTCAACAAAATACAAAAAATATTATAGCATTAAATTTATCTCTTACCTCGTCTTTTGTCTGGTTAGTGTTGCATGAACCAATACAACTTCCTACAATACCAACAGTGTTACTAACTGTTGTCTGACCCAAGCTAAAACGCGATGAGAATGGATTGAAACGTCCTGGGGTTTTGGCAGAGTAGAATTGATTTGATTGTCCACTTGCAGTATTCGACAATGTACTATCAAAGGCTTCCTTTAGAATTTCACGTTTTGGCTCTGAGGTGCCACCAAATGATAAACGACCGCCATGCTTACTGGGTGTCGGTGGTCCTGGACGTTTATAATTTGTGCCAAATGTCTTTTTACGTGTAGCAACGCTGCCACTACCATCATTTGTTGTATTCAATAAGGCACGTGTACTATCATCCAGATTTTGTGGTCCATCCTTACAAAAAAAAAAAAAAAACAAACATGAGTTAAATGAATAAGGAATAATTATATCAACTTCTCTTCTTAATTTTTTTTTTTTTTAACAAAAACAATGACAAAAAGACAAGTTGACAAATCATACTTAGAAGAATATAATTTAACAACATATGTATGTATGTATAAATTAACAACACTACTACAACTAGAATCAATAACAGTAACAATAATAACAATAAGAAGAACAAGTACTTGGCACATTCTATTTGGACGAAAATAAAAAGAAATAAATTAATTCGTTCATATGTAAGATGATGGATGATGTTATTGTGAGATACTATGTAGATATAGGTTCCTCATAACGTGGCACTTGCATTTGGGTTTATTTGGTTCAATCGATTTCTTTTCTTATCATAATACATATTCAATAATATATTTTCATAGAAGAACTAGAAGAATTTTGTGTTTTTTGTTTTTTTCTTAGTAATTTCTAAATGTATTGATTAAATTTCTATAAAATATATATTTTGTAAATCAAAAAGTACTTCTTTAAATATCTTATGATCAATTATAAAATTAATTATTTCCGCCAATTGTGCCAACGGCGTTTTAAACAATTTTGCTGAATAATTTTCTCTTTAAGTGATGTCACCTTTGGATGATTATTCCTTGCATTAGTAGCAACTGAGGGGGCAGACATAACTTTGTCCTTGTTATTATTATTATTATTTTTGTTATTGTTATTATTATTTTTGTTATTGTTATTATTATTTTTGTTGTGTATAATGCATTTCTTGTGCTCATTCTCATTGTGATCATTATCTTGTATATTTCTTACTTTATTATCTTCCCCTTGGGCATTGAAATCATATTGGGCGGCATATGCGCTCCTTAAATGCGGCGGTAATAAAGAATTACGATATTTTAGCTCCTCGGTTCTGAAAGAAAAATTATGAAATGGTATGGAAAAACAATTAATTATTAATTGGAACTTTTATACATACGTTATATCAGGCATATATCCACATTTTAAATCTGTTAAATAAGTATTGTTAAACAATTCTCCTTCTTCATCTTCCATAGCGAAATTGGTTCCAACATTAACCGCTGGCGGTGCGGTGCCTGCTGCAATTGTCGATACATGTATTGAATTGGGACGCTTAAAAGATGTTGTTGCAACTGATGATGATGATGATGCCTTTGACAACATTCCACCCATACCCATATCTTTTGAGCTTTCCATATATTTCAATTTTGTATTTAATAAAGCATTTTGCTTTTGTAATTCTAGTATTTTCTCATTTAATCGAACAATCTGAGATGATAAAATGCGTGTATGATTTTTGTATTTTTCATTCTAGAAAAAGAAAATAAACATCAAGAAAAAGGAAAACATTAACATCATCGATTCCATATCGCCTGTCGTTTATATGGACACGTACATATTTTCATCTAGTAACTCTATGTGGGTAAAGGGAAATCTATCTTATCTATCTATCGTTTTCGATATTGTCTTTAAGTATGAGATCGATAAACTCCGACACCGTTTGACAGTTGGCGCATATATGTATGTATTTTTTCATGGAGAAAGTTTTTATGCTATCCACTTTCTTGTAACTCGCCATTCGATCGCACTGATCATAAAAATCGGTATATTTATATACTCAAACCTCTATCCTCTATACCTATATCTCACTATTATTTAAATAGCGATGCTTCTATCAATCGATCATATTTCACTTATTCAAGAGAATTAACTGATTAAAATGTTGGCGGCACACATTTATGACAAGACTACAAATGACTGTAAAAACCACGCACTAACATCACATCGGGGGCAGTTCGACACGCGCCGTGCACCGTTAGTAAACTATAAACATGAACATGAAGGAAAATAAGGCCCTATAAAGTATAACATATATACATATGGTAAAAATACTAAGTACATGCGGTTTTCATTTCATTCCATACATTTCTTTTACTTTTCTGTTAGTGCAAATATCATAGCAGAATAACCTGAAGAGTTCCGCTGCTGGGACAAAATAATTTGATAAGATTAACTTTTGCAAAAAAAAAAAAGGTAAACTGGTCTAGAATAAGCTGAGAAAAAAATTGGCGTAACATTTTCTGGAGCGACAAAACAAAAATTAATGTGTTTGGTAATGATTTTGCTTAGAATGTTCGACGCACCAAAGAAGGCCGTTAGTTGGAATTGCTTCATCACATACATACATACATATATTACTGTTAGTAGTAGCGACTTTACAGTCTCGGATTATATTGTTTCCTTCAAATATGATGATAAAAGCTTTGCAAAAATAAATAGAGATAAAAAAAGCCCATTGACACCTCGCTTAGGATTATATTTGTTATATCATCAAATATCAAATTCGGTGGTAAAAGATTTGCTCTATTGATAGAAGTCACAGAATAACTACTGCGAAAAATTCATTGAGGCAAAAGGAAACTCACTAGTTACAGCTGGGACTTATTTTTGTTTGCCTTGGCCACATTGGAAAAAGACATGCTGATTTGGGCCCCCAAGTTTATTAGCGTAGCTAACATGAAATAAAAAAAAAATCCCAAACAGAAAGAGAATTTACTATAAAAAGAAAGAGGTTTCTGTTCTTTAAAAATTGTCGCGACCCATTTTCTATACTATGTATGTATTACATACTATATAATATACATAATTTCTATTAATTGTACTTACCTCCAATTCCAATTGCTGCACGCTCTTTTGGTCAATAGCGGATTCACGTTCCTGTTTTGTCTTTAATTTTGCTATTTCTTCGGTATAGAGCACTTTCTGTATAACGTTTCGATCGAGTTTGATTAGCCAAATTTGAAATTCAATATTTTTTGTAATGAATGAATAAATGAAATTATATTTGATGAATGAATGGATTGATGAATTGATTATTATTGCAAAGAACAACACAAACATATTTTTGCTATTTTAATTTTATTTTATTTAAATTTAAAAAATACTTTTTTTTTGTATATATGGAATTTTTTTTCTTTCTGTTTATACGAAGTTTCTTTGTTTTTTTTTTTTACATTACATACATAAACAGTTCGTAGTAGACATGTGCAAAGGTATATTCAAAACTGCTTTTGGAATCATTCACTCTAAAATGTGTACATGATTTGCACTTCCCATTTGTTGTGAATAGGAGTGTATGTTGCATTTCATTTCTGTAATGTCAAAAAAAAAAAACACCGATTCACATGTTTCTACGTACACGCACGCATTATAAATGAATTGGAATACTGTTGCGATGAATTTGGTGTACAGCATATCATTGTTCACTATACCTCTGCCCTGTATAGTGTATGAACACGTTGGTTATGTCGTACGTTTGTTGATAACAACAACTTGTAAAAAAAACAAGCATACGAATTTTGTGGTGTGCGCAGAGCATGAACGACGAAAAAAAAACGTGAACGAGTACTAGTTTGTGGACAGAAGGGAAAAGACGACTGTGAAATGCGATAGAAAATATTAGCGTGCAAAAGGAAATGAAAATTTCGGCTGAGACGAAGACATTCGAATTACTCGAACGACTGAAATCATTGTATGCTCATTTAGTTGTTTTTGTTGTCTTCTTTCTTCTTTTCCTTACGAACAGCAAAACAACAACAACGCTTTGTTCTTTTCTGGTACCAGGCTTAAATTTTACCTCGTCGGTTGTGCGTCGCACAACTCTTCTCTACAAAAACAAAGACTCTGACTCAAAGAGCAAATCAGGACTTTGCAAATAATGAAGGCATTCGAATTAATTCGAAAACAAGCCTCTCATTCTCACTCATTCATTTCTCTCTTTGTTTAAATACTGTGCGAGTGAGGTGTCGCATTCTATTTCACTCAGTTCATGTTGAGCATTGTTAATACGAACGTGTTTTTTTTGCCTTCATGCAGACTTCTAACTTGTATGCACTTCTGTATACACTTATACAGTTGTATAATCCTCTAATCAACGTTATTTCATTCGATTCTGCTATACTGATGAGTATATTTTCCATATTACATGTGTAAAAGAACAATGCAAATTTCTCAAGTTCAAAGTGAATACAGGATAAAATTGTACTCTACTACACTGTACATTAAATTTGAGTACACATTCATGGTTACGCACTGAAGTGAGTAATTTGAATGTACCTTTGCACACCTTTAGTTCGTACGTACTACATCAAAAACAATAATAACTATATAAAATTTATATAAGCAACTTGAATCAAAACTTAGGTGGGGTTATTACTTTATTTTTTTTTTTATTTTTTTTTTTTTTTTTGAGACACTTCTATAATAGAGGAAACCTTTTAGACATGTAAAGTATTCCCATTAAATTTGTTAATTTCAAAATTTGTCTTGTGTTATAATCTGAAAATCAAGCTTGCTCCCTTTATATTTCAAAAATCCTAAAATACCAAATGCTAATATAAACAGTATAAAACTTATATAACCAAATATGGAGATGACAAAGGAGATTAAGGATGTAATCGATCCAACCGTTTGGGTGGCAATATCAGATTGGTCAATATTCTCATCATTATTTCCAACATCAGCAGTTGCTTTTTTCTATATATATATGTATATATTTTTTTTTTTTAGAGGAATAAGAGAAAACAGAAAAAGAAAAAAACCATAAGCATATTAAAATACCCAAGAATGTTGTTATACTAAACTAAAATCCTAATCATAACTTGATGTACATATGTATATAAGCAGTATAGGCGTGCCCATTTCTGGAATTACTCATGATTCATTGCATGTCTTGCAATAATAATCATATTCAATATCAATCGCACAAGTAACTTATATAGTTATTCATATTCTAACTGAATTATGAATATGATTAGTAATCCAAAAACATTGTAGTTAATATGAATCAATCATAATCAGTCAAATGTTTGCTTGTGTTATGTGTATTGCTTTTGATTTATTCATTGCACATGTATAATACATAGTAATACCCTACCATATGTAGGAAACATTGATATAATTCTATATTGTGTTGTTGTGATGCAGCAAAATTAGTGTTGAACTGACTGTTTTTGATGTTATGAAATAATTTTTATTAAAAAATTTGTGTTATTTTGTTCATATGTACATTGTTAATTGTTTTTGTTTCTATGCATTAAGTGCGTCCAAAAGTGTTTCATCAAAGATGGCGACATGGTTTTGACAAAATTACAAAGTACAAAAACTCGTAAATATTTGTTATTTGTTACTAATTTTGTGCTTTGTGGGGACGGAGAGGGAGCAACTGGCTGAAGAGAATATATTATATATATATATATATATATATATAAAACCAAAAAGAAGGGTATCTTCGACTATACCGAAATTGTCATTTTCTTCAAGTCGCCTCTAGAAAACGTTTTTTTTTTATGGGAACTATACGATCCAGTAATAGTAGGACCTTGAAATTTACATGGATGATGAATATGAATAGGAAACTTATGTTTAAGATGAGTACATGGATTTGAGTAGGGGGCTTGTATTGGCTTATGTGCACATATAGGTCAAACACTCCTAGTTTTTAAATTTCAGCAGTCTAGCTAATAACTACGGGACAAGCTTGCTTTCATACAGACAGACGGACATGTCTAGATCAACTCGTCTTGTCGCGCTGATGAAGAATATATATACTTTGTGGGTTCTACAATGTCTCCTTCTTTGCATTACAAACTTCATGACAAAATTATAATACTATTCACTACGTAGAGTATAAAAATACTAGATAACTCTTAGTTCATTATCAAATGATAATCAAAGTCACTTTAGTGAAAAATACTTAGAAACAGGAGAAATACCATAAACTAAAAACTAGGGTTACACCTGCATTTACTCAATTATGCACATTTGATTGGAATTGGGTATTGGGAATTTTGTATTCTATTTATCTTTATCTTTCATAGTGCAAGTTCTATCGTATTTTGAAAACCTCCTCTTCCCTAATGGCCATAGACTTTCAATCGGCGTTTGAGTTGATCATATCAAAAATTAATAAATAAATTTTGTAAACGGTTGAAAAGTATCTCTTACAATATTAACCAAAACCAACCGAATGGAATGGATAGAGTTCAGCTCAATATAAAACGCAACTAAATTTTTTCTGTTCAAATAACTCGTGTGACTCAATGTGACAAAGAAGAAGAAAAATATCTTTCACTTTCAATCCCAAAATTACAATAACAATTTCGTAGCATTAACAGAATACAAACAATATTCTGCTACCATGCAAACAATGAGTTAACCCAATAATTCCAGTGTGCAACTGATAAAATTTGCGCTTGAACCAAAACACCTGAGGATTGGTTGTATTGGTTACACGAGTTTTTGAGTGTCACTCAGTACTACTATGAATGCCGGTTCGTTTGAGTGGATCAATGCAGACCTCTAGTACATGTGCAAATACTCAGGATTTCATGTAGAAATCAATGGATATTTTTGTCAGAATAATAAATATCCTTCCTTGTCAACTTTCCTTTTTTTCTTTCAAGCAATAAATCAAAATATGGCAAATATGTTCTTTAAAAGTCTCCAATGTTTGAACCACAATTGAAATTACAAAAACTTAATTATAATTATAAAATATTACTTGATTAGAAGATTAGTTGTTATCTGATACTTTTTACACTCTGATGGTTAAGTATAAAAACATTTAGACAAACACTTTTCAACATATTTTCATTCCTACTTCATTCCATATTTTAACTTTCTTATTCCTTTATGTCCCTATTCCCAAATAAACTTGAATGAACAAAAGTATTTCAAAATGGCTAAGATTCATTTCATTAAGTTTACAATAGGACGAAATCGGTGGGATCAGTCGGATTCACCCATAACGAAGTCGTTGTTGGTACCAATCCAAAACTTCTCTGTGGGAGAGTTCGTCATACAGGAGTAATGACGGACTCCCTCTCCAGCCATATGTGTAATAGGTCTTACAGACATTACCCAGCCTAGTATCGTGTCACTTTACTTTGGATATACACATAATGTACATACTAATACATACATACAATAGAAATCAAATACATAATTGTATGAAAACATAAAAAACAAAAAACAAAAACAATACCACATAATCAAAGAATAGAATCAAAAAATAATACATAATACTACTCTACATAGGCAATAAATTAGGAAAGACATAGATACATATAAAGATAATAGAAAGTTAGGTAGGTAAGATATTGTATTATGTTGACTCACCATTTTCTGCTTCATCTTATCGAGTTTTCCTTCTAACTCCAGTCTTTGGTCCTTAATTCGGTTCTCACAAATTGTTTGCTCTTTTACCAGGAGTTCCTTAGAGTTCCGATATTTCGCGAGCAACACACTATTGTCCAATCGTAATTGATCTGTCAATGTACGTTCGGATTGTAATAACTGCTGAAGCTCTCTTATTTGATCAGTGGGAAGAGCATCACCAGCACTAGCAACATCACCATCAGTTTTTTGCTTCTTTTGATTTTCTTCATTCGTACAATCCTTTATTGCACGGTTTATGTTTTCCGAGCGTAATTCTTCCAACTCTTCCTTTAAATTCTCGAACTCATTATTTCTAATATTCAACTGCGATTCCAGTTGTTCATTGTGTTCCCAGAGTTTTTGAACTTCCTCCTTCGCCAATTCCTTTACTTGCACACTTTCTTTTATTTGTTCTTCTAAGGTATCCTTAAGTGTTCTCATATCGATGACCAAATCCTGGCATTCCTGTTGATGCTTTTCCTCTTCACATTCATTATGTTGGTCTTGTTGGTCCTTTAATTGCAATTTCCATGTTTGTATAATACGATTTAATGAACGGATGTCCTCCTCATGCTTACTAATTTTGCATGCCAAATTTGTCTTTAATCCCTCATTTTCGATATGTAATACTTTGTTTTCTTCAGTGATGGCCATGAGTTGTTCTTTTGTTTCATTTAATACACTGAGTCCTTGGGTGTTTTTTAGTTCCAATTCGAGATTAAGGCTTCCAATTTCTTGCAACAGATTTGCATTTTTCTTATCATTTTTCTCTAATTCAACAATTAAATATCGGTTTTTTTCCTCAAGAACTTGTAACGAATGCAAGACCCTTGTAAGCTGAACTTGCTGTGAACGCATTTGTTCTTCCAGTGTCACATTATTTACATCTTCAACACTGTCTACTGATTTTGAAAATGTTTTTATTTGACTATTCATGGCATCATGAACTTCCCGTGAGCTAGCAACCTCGGAATTAACCTTATCCAACTCCATACGTAAAGAGAATACCTCAGTTTCCGTTTTGGATAGTTTGTATTGAAGTTCTTGGATGGTTCCTTCTTGGTTTTTGTGCAACATTGATAATGACGTGCGCTGCTCTACGGATTTTGGTATTTGCTGCAGCTGCAGTTTTTGAACGGCATCATGATTATTTGTGTTTTGTGCAACTAAATCTTTTTGAAGCATTTCCATTTTCTGATTGTTTTCATTTAATTTACGATATAAATTATTTTTGATATCTCGAACTAAATCAACACAAATTTTTACATCTTTCAAATCTGAATAGTTCATCGTTTGATCATCATCATCAACATTATCAGCATCAACATAATTCGAAAGGTTACCATTACCATGAGAATTATTAAGGAAATTTGAGATTTTATCCATTTCATTGTTGACAAATTGAAAACCATGTTGAAGATCATTTATCTGTTTTTCGAGACTTTTCATTTGCTTTCTGATTAAACTTTTTATAGCCAAAATTGTTTGTTTCGTATGAGAATTGATCACTTCTTGCTGTGATGAATCAGATTTATATATAAGTCCAACAATTTCATCGTCATCAATTCTTATATGTTTATTTGAACAGGCCTCACTTAGGAATTCATTATAGAAATTCTCAATAATTTCATCATACTGCTGACGTGTCAATTTGTGTGCGTTTCTTTCCAAATTCAATTCATTCTTAACTTTGTTAAGCGAATTGGTTGTAAATTTCTGATCTTTTTGCATAGTATAATTTGTATTTTCCTCACTTCTTTCTTCCCATTCCAGGAGGTTGCCTTTATCATCATGACCGTTGCCTGTATTATTTTCCATTTCAACTTTTAACATTTCCAATTCGCCATCTTTAAGTTTCTTAAGATAATTTTTGACTTCAGCATTTAATTCAACGATTTTCTTTTCTTTTTCATCAATAGTTTGTTTGGCATCCAATAAGTTTTGTTCAGATACTTTGAAATTATTCAACAGTTTTTCCATAGAATTACGTTCCACTTTTTGTTCAGCTTCTAACCGTTCAATTATACCTTGTGCTTCGGAATACTTTTGTTTTACCATATTTAATTCATCCAACTGTTTGTCCATACAACTATAATGTTCTTCAGACTCAGCTTTTAACAAAGCGATTGCAGTAGTCTTTTCATCTATTTGTATTTGAGCATCCAAATACTTACTTTCTGCTTCTTTTATACGATTTTGCAAATCTGTAGTAGTTTCTTTAGCTTTTAATTCGAATGCAGCAATAAATTCCTCTTTCGCATTAATCTCTTTCTGTGCATCGAAATACTTGCGTTCTGTTGTTCTTAAAACATCTAATTGAGTTTCCAAAGAAATGCGATTTTCATTAGCTTCAGTTTCTAATAAATTGATCCTTTCCAGTTTATCATTTAGAGATTTCTCTGCAACCAAATATTTTTTTTCCATTGCATTCAAATAATGTTGTACACGTGAAATTTTTTTTATAGAATTGATTTCTAGCAAAGCGATATCTTCCTTTTTGTCCTCAATAATATGTTTGGCCTCCAAATACTTTTGTTCCGCTTCTTTAAACAATTTCAAATTTTCTTTAGTTTCAACATTAAGCATTGCGATCATATCTTGTGACGAAATTTCTCTATTTAGCATAACTGTACATTTTGCATTAACATCAGATAATTTCAATTTAGATGAGTCCAATTCCATTTTATAAAAGTCCAATTCAGTCTTCAATTTCTTACTTGTATCTTCTAATTCAATTGTTTTCTTTTGGGCTAATTGTAGTTCGATCTTCATATCATTCAATTGAGACTCATATGTTTCTATTGAATTCTTGAGTTTTTCTAATTCATTGTCCTTCATATCAATAAGCTTGGTTTGTTCCTTAGCATATTGTACTAATATATTAGCACGTTCAATGACATTACAATCATCATCTGTCTCATCTCCATTAATTTTTAGAAGACTATTTAAGGTTTCTTCTTGATTCTGGCACATTTGAAGTTTACCTTTCAATTGCTCACACTCTTCTTCTAATTGAGCACAATGTTCATTGGCTTTTTTTATATTTGCTGATTGCGAGAGTGTGTGTTGTGCCAATAAATCGACCTTTTGTTCATTATAGAAATTACATAAAAGAATTTTATCAATGGCTTCCTTGAGTGTGATACCTATTTCGGGATTATTATCTTCATCTAAAATCCCGGCTTCTTTTAATGTCTCACAATGTACTATATTTTCCATTAAGAGCTTATTTAAATCTTCTTTATATTGATCTCTGGATTCAGTCATTAAATCTAATTTGGCTTGTGTGTAATTATTTTGAAGTAATTGATCATTATAGTTGCGATCGAGAATTTGAAAACATTTTTTAATCAATCGTATTGATCCTTCAGTAGACTTCAGCTGCTCATCATTACAATCATTATCCACATCCATTTCGAAGAGTTCAAGCTGATCCTTAGCAATTATGTTAAGTTGTTGCACCAATTTCATATGGGTTTCATTTAGTTCTTTGAGCTGCACACATAATCTCTCATTTTCATGTTCTTTCTCACGTAATTGTTTATCAATTACTGCACTTGCAAGATTCTCTGGACTGCTACTATCAATGCTACTAGAATGGGTATGGACTGAATTATCCAAACAATCGGATGAGTCATTCAAATCGGCGCGTTTGCTCTGCATCGCTTGCCGTGTCTCATTTATAAACTTCTCCAAATCCTCATTACTTTTCTGATAATATTCTACCGCATCATTCTTACATATCAGTTCTTCATTTAATTCCGTCACTTTATTTTCCAATTCTTTCATACGTGTCAAACAGATGTCAAGATTTTTTTCTGTATATCTCAACTTTTTTTCTAATGCAATATTTTCTTCAGTGACATTATCAATTCTTTGTGAGTTCATAATATTTAAAAATTTATGTCGTTTTATTTCAGTTTCCAAACGTTTTGCATACTGTGGAAAGATTTAAAGAAGATTTTTGAATATTATAATATGTACATATATAAGAAAAAGTATTATTGTCTTTTAGTAAAGAAGATTCATGATCTCTATATATAGAGATTGCACTTTGATATACACATAAATATGTTAATGTATTGTATATATGTATGTATGCGTAAATTATGGTAAGGCATCCTCTTCCCACTCCTACGATTATGATCTTGTTCTTACTTAATCTCATCACGGTTGAAGAAATTTAAAGACACGTTCGTAAACAAACCAGATGGCTATAACATTACAAATGTAAACACCAAAAAGACCAATCACTAAGACCATATCATACATATATCTATAACGACGCTTTAGAATGACTCGTTTTAGACAACTATTTTACGATAGGAATTTTCTGTCAGTCCTAGACCAAAGATTATGAAAATATATAAACTGGGGAAATCAGTCTCTCTTAAATTTAAAATCTTGAGATACTCAACAACAAATTGCAAACTGGGGATACCTAACAAGAAAAAAATTGTGTAGATATAAACCGGAAAACGCTAATTGAAGACTTATCTCGAAAGACTTGTAAGGATGAATTTTGTTACAATAAATCCAATTGAGGCCGCAGTGATGAGATGAATAGTTCCCACCCTTCCCCTAATATAAAATAACCAAAGAATCGTGCATTATAAAAGACTTAACATTGTTAATGATTATAGCACAGTAACACGAACCATCCAACTGTCCATACTCATGCAAACCAATTAACATAAACCTGTTCAATTTGGTTTAGTGTGGTTTACCTTGAGGTATACACCTTGATCGAAGGCTTAATTGGAAGACCCACATTAACGCAAACAGATGCAGCTCAAAATAAAATGCAGAAAGATGTATTAGCTGGATCCTTGCATCCCTTTACAATTGTATAGAAACAAATGGACTCATATGATTCAAATCATTTTCATATTATTTATAAGACTTTCCCATAATCTCCTTTAATGTGTTTTACAAAATTATCAGATATCAAATTATATACCTGATCAGCTTGTTGACTTGAGCTGCTGACTACGCCGTCAAGATCATTTTGAGCCATTAGTTTTTCATTAAGTTCTTTTATAGTGAATTGTAACTTTTTACAATGAGCCACTGTATGTGAGAAATGTAAATAAGTTATAAAATTATATTTTATATTGCGGATTGAATTTACATGATTTTGAAATGTCTTCTTCCTTTTCTTTCAATTGCATTTCCATCAAGGATTTTTCATAGCGTTCAGTTTCTAGTTGCGCCTGCAAAACAGAGAAAAAACAACAAAATTTATAAGTACTTGTTTATCTATTTGTAATGAATTTTATAGAGATGTTAAGAAGTTTCCTGTTGAATAAATATGTTAGTTAGCTAGATTTTTTACCCGGCTTTGCTCGGCTCTCAGTGGAAATATTACAATGAGGGGAAAAAATGCAAAAATAACAAAATTCAAGAAGCAGCCAAGCAATGAACCACGATACACAATGTCTCTCTTTCCCCGCTCTCAGAGAACAATCATATACAGAAAGGAAAGAACGAATAGCGTAATTTTATAATTTAATTTATAGTTTTGAGCCGCAACCTTAAGCTCTCACCGTCCAAATCAATAGTCATTAATTGCAGGTTATGTAAGTCTGGTATGGACCAGACTTCGCTAACTTGATAACGTAGAACCGACAGACATCGCAGACATCTTTTCTAAGAAAGTATTGGAAATTATGGAAGCCCGTCCGACTAAATCCATTGTTGAGGTGACTGACATGGCTTAATCGATTCGTCTCGTTATGCTGATCATTTTAATTTTATATGAAGTACAACCAACCAACCAATAATTGAGAACTCAAACGTAAACATAATCTACAATCTACATAGATCAATACAAAGATCCTGCACATTTAAATATCTTTACCATAAAGTGATTGGTATTATTAGTTATAGGGTATTATACCTTTGTGAATAAACTACATAAATAACTTTCAATTAATCTACAATACGAGTATACGATACAATATATGCATATATGTATATATAAATACTATATGTACTTACACGTAAATTATAAAGATCCCGTTGATGACTTTCCAGCAAACTCGTTTTTGGTGTCGATGGCGAAGTGCGAAGTGATCCTATTTGTCGTCTCGGAGTGCTGCCGAATCCAGTACTTGATGGCGGTGGAGATATAAAAGTAGTATCTGGATGTGTCTTAAAAGCGCCACTGCTATCGCCCTCACCATGACCACCAATATTAGAAGCTTGCTTATTAGCTGCTGCTGCTGCTGCTGTTACTGTTGCGTTACTAAGTCTTGGTGATATATTTGGAGTAGCAGCAGCTCCAGAACGTGGTATTTCCATATTAGAAACATTTAGAATTATATTATAGAGTTTTTCGCGTGTAATTGGACCACTGGTCTCCACGATTTGTTTAAAGAACGAAGCAATACAATGTTGAGCGCTATTTGATAAATTCTTGCAAACCGTTTGAAATAAAGGATTTGCGCATTGCACACAAGAGTATTGCAATAGCAAGGAATACACGTACATATAATCGCTTGATTGGATCTTGGGCGGAGCAGAGTTTTTTTCCACATGGAGAACAAATCCAGGAAATTTCACTGCATTTTTTTTTTTTTTTTTTTAGAATAGGAAAATAGGAATAAAAACAAAACATAGGAGAAAAAAAATCCAAGCTTACATTGTAAAAAGGTCAAAATGGTTTCAGGTTCAACAGCAACCCATCTTCCTCTTTGTTTGCCCAGTTCCTTAACGAAAATATTAAAGAATCCTTGGATGTCAGATTGTTCAATGCTCAAGAAATCCTGATCAATGAATTTGCATTCCTTGACCTAGCAACACAAGTACAAGAAGGAAAGGCGATTGCCAATCAGACATTATAATAAATAAATATATTCATACATAAATAAACCAAAGTTCTATAAAAAAAAACTCTTACCCATTGGATTAAAATCTTCTTCCAAAGGCGAGTATCCATTGTCCTTGTATTTAAGCCCAGATGTATTTTTTGTAGTTAGATTCAGATTCTGTTTGTTTACCAAATTTGAGAGTGATGTTCCCTAAAACTAAGAGATTAGTAGATTATATTATAGCAACTGAAAAAGTGCAGCAGGCGTACGGCAAGCAGAAAGCGAACTAACAGACAGACGATTCTCTTTTCTCATGAGATTATATGCACTTATCTCGAATGTTCATAGAAAGAAGGAATAAATTTATGTATGTTAAACGCACAACGCATTTCCATGTAGTAAATTCAAATTCTTCTTCATCTTTAACTACGCTCTTCTACTACAATAGACTGAAATCGAATAGCAATGTTATTACCTATGTATGCGTTAGAATTACAATACATGTGTGTATCTTAAGTGCATGTGTGTAAATATTCGTGTACGTGTGTGTGTCGCGGCATGAGAAACCGGGAAATTTTGAGCCTTGCAAAATATTGCTTTACCGTCTTATTAGTGAATGTCAATAATAAATCCCAAAACACCGAGAAAGTATAAATAACTTTTGATATATTCTGACACTTAAGATAAATGTTAAATCAATTTTTAGACAGACACAAGAAATACCAAATGATTCTAAAGAACACAGCACAAATCCACAAGAAAAATTTACGCGTCCAAGCGCTTCACAACTTAAATATTAAATGCGTTGCCAACTTGTTTTATTTTGATTCTTAAAATACCAACCAAAATGCTTTTACTCTAATCAGACAGCATCCTGGCAGCATTTGATTGTTTGTTTACCAAATTTGACATTGATATTCCCTAAAAGTAAGAGATTAGTAGATTATATTATAGCAATTGACGGATGAAAAAGTGCAGCAGGTGTACAGGCAAGCAGATAGCAAACTAACAGACAGACGATTCTCTTTTCTCATGAGAATATATGCACTTATCTCGAATGTTCATAGAAAGAAGGAATAAATTTATGAATGTTAAACGCACAACGCATTTCCATGTAGTAAATTCAAATTCTTCTTCATCTTTAACTACACTTTTCTACTACAATAGACTCTGAAATCGAATAGCAATGTTATTACCTATGTATGCGTTAGAATTACAATACATGTGTGTATCTTAAGTGCATGTGTGTAAATATTCGTGTACGTGTGCGTGTCGCGGCATGAGAAACCGCGAAATTTTGAGCCTTGCAAAATATTGCTTTACCGTCTTATTAGTAAATGTCAATAGCAAATCACAAAACACCGAGAAAGTATAAATAACTTTTGATATATTCTGACACTTAAGATAAATGTTAAATCAATTTTTAGTCGGACACAAGAAATACCAAACGATTCTAAAGGACAGCACAAATCCAAAAAAAAATTAACGCGTCCATTCGCTTCACGACTTAAATATTGAAAGTGCTGCCAACTTGTTTTATTTTGATTCTTAAAATACCAACACAAATGATTTTACTCTAATCAGACTGCATCCTGGCAGCATTGGACGTTCACATTCAACATTTACACTGACTGCTATGTTCTGCTCATCTTATAAATCTGGTACAAAGTCGTGGGCCTAGTAGCTAGTGCTCTAGTAATAATAATTCATTTTACAATCCATTATTATGCATTTTAATAACTAAAAAAAAAATTTCAAGTTGGCAGCACCGTTGAACGATAAAAAAATAGTCTGGCAGCAGTAGAGTTGCGCATCACGTTGTATTAAGTTGACAGCATCAAAGAACAAATCAGATTAATGTGAATCAAAACCGTTTAAAATTAAATTTGAATTTGGATAACAATAATGTGCCACCCTTACAAAAAACATATTCGTGTAAGTGCCAGAATTAGACGATTGTTTTGAGGTCGGTTCGTTTTAATTTCTCCCAAAAAAGCTATTGATGTGCCAACAGTAAGGGCGATTTCATTTTTCGAACTTTATATTTGGTTGCTCAGCTGATTAGAAGACGTTTGTCATTTTGTGTCATTGCCAAATGTGATTAATGAAAATATATAAAGTGTAGCCAAAAATAAATGTACACATGCACTTACACGGGTTATTGCGATCTCAATGAAGAGAAAACGGCAGTTGTCTTTGGAAAATGCAGCTCGAAGGCGTCTTAGGTCTTTGTCACTTTTGCGTCGAGTCTAACACGGCGTTAATTAATGTAAAGTTTATAGAAGCATTCGCTATGAAAGTGGCTATTTGTGGCTTTCACCTTTACCGATAGTTAAACAAATAAAGATTGCATTTTCAATTAGCAATCATTGAAAGTTACGTTTTACTTTTTCAAGTCATTCCATTTTTTCATTGCTTTATTAAAATTTTTCCACTCCCTCAAAGTTTCCTCCATTATAGTTGTTGGCTGCGTGGTCCGCCCATTGAGTTGGCGCAACTCCTTCACAAAGTCCTTCATAGTTGCATTTTCCTCGGCGACAGTTGGTTCGAAATGGGTTTAAATGGAAGCTACTGTTTTGGAGCCAGCTTACTTTTTTTTTTTGGATTGGGTGTGTCAACATGCTGCAAGAAAATATTGCCTATAAACATAAAATATTCATGGTTCAATGTTTACTTAAACGCGATGGGTGAGTTATACATTTGCATCTAACTGTGAGATTGAGAATTGTAAAATTTTAAGAGACTATCAATTTTTGCAGACTGGACAATTCGGACATCGTTTGAACAAGTAAAGAGTCGAAATAGAAATGACTTTTTAAAGGAAACAGACTAACTCAGAGTATTACATATACTTAATTTCAGTAATTTACTCCCCTTATTGACTCCTGATTTTACTTCTTACATAATTGATTCTTCAATAAGCTTCTTATTAAACTACTACATAATTGATTTCTTAACTTGACTCATTGTTTATCTTTTTACTTTGTTCCTCACTTGTCTACTTATTTGAGACATATTTTACTCAGCACTTTTGCACAACTAGTTTGCCCAATTGTCTTATAACTATGCTAACTTGCATTATAAGTTTCTGCTCCATATCCACCAACCATGTAAATTTCATGATCCTAGGGCTACCAGGAATCAGCCGAATCGGAGCACTACAACCCAGTACTCAAATTTATGTTCTTATTAAAAAAAACTTTTTTTGTTTTTTGTACTATGGAAATGAAATTTGAAAACTGGAAATGTTTTGCCCATATACATTAGCCACTAAAACCCTCAGACTATCACAAGGGGTACCTCTCATACAAGCCCATACTCAGATCAATGTTCTTATTAGAACAACTTTTTTCTAATTCATATTCATTAACCGTGTAAATTTCATGATCCTAGGATTACTGTAACGTATAGCTCTCATACAAAAAACGTTTTCAAGTTGTGCAAACCAGTTGTACAAATTATGCGAATTATTCACTAGCTAATAAGCTCTTCTTTTCTTTTCACAATACTTAATATCATTTATAACGTATACTTAAGCTGCGATATATTATCAGTACATAGCAAAACATCAGATTCCATCATAAAAGAATAGGACTTTTTCTATCTTGAATCAGAAGAAGAAATAACCGGTTTTTTTTTTGTTAGAGAAATCAATAAAAATATAATTATTTGAAATATTGTTCATTGTTCAAGCAAGATTATTAAATACTATTAAAATGATGCATATAATAACTAACTATAAAAACCAAATATCATCATCATCATATCGTTCCATATCTCTGTTGGAAGAATAGTCTCAAATTTTTCTGTTTGTTTTGCTATGATTTGGGCTTCGTTTCTTGCAAATTTACATAATACTTTCAAACCGTATTTGATTCATTATCATAACTCTGCAAGCGACAATCTTTTATGGGAATATCAAGGCTTTTAAAAAGGTTTAAAATGGTACCTGTTATAAATTGAATAAATCTCTCAATGTGCTCTCCTTCTTTTACGATGAAAGTCATTTAGTGAACGTGGAACAGATCTGACATAGAATAGTATTTTACTGATTTTAGTTCATTAACACTTGGTTTTAAAACTAGCTTTATCATTATGTTAATAAATTGATAGAAAAAATTATTGCAGATAAACGTGATGTGGTTCATTTTCCATGATTTCCTCAGTTTTTTATATGACCAGCAAGTAATCGAGCAAATTCACTAATCAGTTCTAAGCATCGCAAATAATACCGGTGCCCTTATGATAAAGATGGTCCAGAATTTGGAATAAAAAATCCAGTAAATGGTCCCCGTGGCTCTGAAGATAGGCCGTTACTCTTTTCATAAAATTTTAAATGACTTTTTATAAAACTCCAAAGAAAGAAATCGTGTTGCGTTAAATCACATGATTTTGGTGTCCAATTAAGATTAGAGCTAAAGAATAAATTGCAACAAATTCATTGTTTCATGATAGGTGGCACCGTCCAGCTGAAACCTTATGTTGTCCGGACCCATTCCGTCCAGTTGAGGCCAAAAGAACTCCGCTGTTCCTGTAACTAATACCGTTCACAGTCGGAGCAATGGGTTTTCACAATGATAACGCGTTCTTTTTTTTTTTGCATGAAAAAAAAATTATACCAAATTTAAACTCTTCTTGAGACACCCGTTACACATACTACTTACATAAATACTATATTGACAAAATACATATGTATGTATTTAAAACACAACAAGCGATTCGTTTTTATATTATTTATCTCACTGCACATATGGTTAATATCTTCTTCCCCTAAATGCCTTTGATATGTTGCTAAAAACGAAGAAATCAAAATTCTTTTCTATTAAATGCAAAAAAAAAAAATCAATAAATGAAATCCCATATTCAAAGTGCCTCTCTCCTTGATATTCTTGATTTGGGAATACACACCATAATTACAAAAACACTTACTAAACAGAACATATGGTATTTGAGTAGTAATATGTACTTATGTGTGTATTTAGAAATATATTTTCTATAAATTTCGGTAATTTCCATAGAGCTTCAAAAGTAAATTAAATAAACGAAAGGGAAATAAAACATTAAATTTTTACACAAAAATTTTTGTAAAACGTCATCATTTTCACATCTTATAAACATCAATGCAATTTAATATACATAGTATATACAATACTATAAGTATATATATATATGTATAAGTATAATAGTGCATACATATGTATGAACAATTATATGGTACTTTTATAGATTAAGAAATAATTTGATTTTCCAGTTGCCTTTTTGATTGTGTGTGTTTTTTTTGTTTTTTTTTTTTTTGTTTGAATAGTCTATTTTATTCAGTGCCGATCGTTAAATTGTTTAAACACACATGAGAATCGTGTACACACTTCAAGCAACTCTCTTCGCTCCCCCAAACAACCCATCAAACTAACCAAATTCAAACAATAAAAAAAAGACAAAAACAATAAACTCTGCATCATCTTCTTCAGACCAAATCAAAACAGATTTTCATTAACAACAAAAGTCAATCGGGCATAAAATAAACAGAGAAACTACAACGGACGGCCATATAAGATTAAATATATATATTTATTTATACAAAAAAAAAAAAATATTCTTACACACAGACTCTGACTGCTATTCTGAAAGGGTCGCCGAAACGAATCGATTCAAAGAAATTCTACAACATGTGTGTGTGATAATTAAATGACTTCCTTCCTTCACATATTGATTGTATTATTGTATTTTTCAGCAATTTCCTGTTTATCTTCTATAGATCTACATATTTAGTATATATCAAACCAGATTTAATTAGATTTTCTTATCTGGTCTATGGGGCAGATCCCATGCGTACCACTTGTGGCATAGGCAGTGTATCAAGTCTCTGTAGACGCTTTCGTTTTTGTATTAAACTGAAATTTGTTTGATTAGATTTGATTTCATCATTTCGATCACGATCTCGATCGCCTATATCCATCGTTCGAACATCCAAAAGTTTCATATGCGAAATTGTTTGTCCAAAGAGTTTCTCGCGTATACTGGGACGTCTGCCCAATGCACTACAGTGGACAGTGACCTCAACTTGGCCATTGCTAATAGTATTTTTAGGCCTACGTTGTCTTTGCCGTCGTGGTTTCTTTCGATGCTCATTTCCCATCTCAGTCCCAGTGCCAGTTTCATCTTTTATTTCATTTTCATAATGTAATTTTGTTCCACCATTAGATGATGATGATTGCGACGATGATGTTGCTTTATCATATTTCAAACGTGCATGTTTTTGTTCTAATTCTGCTTTATTCTTAAGAGAAACTTCTTCGATATGACGTTCCTATGATGATAATTTCATATTATATACATATGTATATTATTTTAAATTATATAGTGGATAACTTACAAATAATCGACGCTTGTGTTTATCGCGTTTAGCCAATATAATCACCCAAGCGCCATATGAAAGCATTATCACTGCCGGTACTAAAACACCCGCTAGAGCAGCTGTTTTTCTTATCCAAGCATGATATACTGCCAAAAATATTACTGTTTATGAAGATTAGATTCTGTTTTCAATATAAGAAGAATAAACATTTCATGAATTACCCAAAAATGCCACAATTACTGCTACTAAGCGTCCATTAGCCTTGCGTTCCTCCTGTTCAAAGAAAAAAAAAGCAAATATTTCTAAGTATTTGAATTTTTACCTCTAAGACACAATCATTTTTGTTTCATCTTAATACTGAATTAAAAGAAGGCATTGGTGCTTGGAAGAAGGGCTCAGTAGGTATTACTATCCTCAAAGTGATGTCGGTGGTGGCCTAAGCTATAGGTATCTGCCCTCCTATGTCGAAGAAGAACTCTGAAGATAACAGCATGGTAAACCAGGCATTATAAGCTTCTTGTGGCAAGCAGTCTGTCCTGACCTATCTTAACATGTCGTATTCTAAAGAAGGCATTGAAAGCTGCATAAGACATATGAAAACGATATTGTTTGTAAAGAAACCATTTCCAATCATAATTGCTACTTTCTTTCTATGCATATTCAATTTCTAAAAAATATAGTATCCAAAACCAAACCTATAAATGCAAATAAAATCTGATAGAAAAAATTCATTTGCTTAGCTGAAATTTTTAAATCTTCTAAAATCAAATTAACGGAATAAAAATATCCCATATTTTTATTACAAATTACTTCCAAAGTTGTGGAAGTTTATTATATCATTCCGTTAGATTTGATTTCAGTAAAAAATATATTTGGAACATTGAAAAAAATATAATGTTAACATTCTGGAGAGACGCATAAAAATGCATATATCATCAATAAAGTTACCAAAACTGTTTAAAGTTTTTGGAAAATCTTAATTTGAGTTAGGGAGGTACAGGAAGATTCACTTTATTATGATCCGAGTGTTGTTTCCTTCTCCTTATCTAATACATAGGACCATAGTACATATGTATAATTATGGATGAAATGTTAAGCAAATAAATTTTGCAAATATTTTATTATATTTTCCATACAAAACCAGAAAGAAGAGTATGTTCGACTAAGACGAAGTTGTAATACTCTTCACGCAGCTCCTATAAATCGTTTTGTATGGGAGCTATACGATCCAGTAATCCTTGGATCTTGAAATTTACATGGTTGATGAACATGAATGAGAAACTTATTACGTCCAAAAAACAAAAAAGTTTTGCTAATAAGAACATCAATTTGAGTAGGAGGCTTGTATGGGAGGTACCCCTCCTGACCGAGGTTCTTGAAATTTCTGTAATTTATGTATGTAGGTCAAACAAATATAGTTTTCAAATTTCAGTTCGATAGCACAAAAATAGAAAAGTTTTTCTTATAAGAACATTAATTTGAGTACTGGGTTGTAGTGGTCCGATTCGGCTGATTCCGACAAACGTACTGAAAGAACGCTTCATACAGCTCTCTAGCTCAAAAACTTAGGGGCTACTTTGCATACATATAGACAGACGTACATGGCTAGGTCAACTCGTCTTGTCGCGCTGATCAAGAATATATGTATACACTTTATGTGGTCTACGATGCCTCCGTCTTTGCAATACAAACTTCATGACAAACTTATAATACTACGTGAAGAATATAAAAATTAAAGGATACGTATATAGTACGAATATAGATACGGAAAATTTTGTTATAAATTCATTATTGTTAAGACCTGGGGTTTTACGTTACTTGATATAACTATATCATTACGTTGACTACAACACTAATTTGACTTAACTGCTTCTTAGAATCATCAATAATCATTTTTGTACTTTATAGTTCCTGAAATTATGGCATCTTAATATCTTTGAAAATCCTTATAAACAAGGAATTAAAAATTATAGAAGTATGCAAATTATTATTGACTCATTTTGCTTGTAATCATTTGTGTACCATACATACTTAGTACTTACATATTACCTAGATATGTATGTACATATACTACTATATAGTTGAATATAAGAATTTCCATCTGCTGTTGATCCGAGTCATTTGTAAATCTCATTAAATTCATTGTTTATATACAAAGTAGTATTGTACCTGCTACTGCACCTTTAAATCATTAATAAATTATAAAATCTTTATGTGAATTATCTGTACACATCCGTATGTACATATATATGATATAGTAGTATGTAGATGAGTACGTGTGATGACCATTTCTTTTGAACCAGACAAATTCAACAAATCTCTGGTATATACATATGAACTATATAATACACATTGAATGAATTTGAGAAATACAATATTAGATCAAGGTGCAAACAAATAAAGAAACATTGAAAATTTAAGACAAATATTTACATACTACAATTTACTATATATACTACATATATACTACATACTGCTATATAGAATATATTATATATACTATATATCTAAGTAGTATCTGTTATGCAGTAATGCCTTTCATTTTATGAATTGATGGAAACTTACTCGTGATTTTTTTTCAAGTAATTCTTTAAGATTTTGTTGTAAGATCTCATCATCTGTCATTGAACTAATACTTTTCTTTGCCGAAGGTAAACCAGTTCCAGTTCCAGTTTGACCTGGACCTGGACCTGAACCTGGACTTGTTGATTTGTTCACTCCTTTAAATGGTGTTGTTAATGTTGTTGTTGCTGTTGTTGCCATTAAACTTTTCATTTTTATTGTTGACATTCCAACTGAGTCCCCCCCATTTAGTATAATTTTGGGTGGTGATGGAATTGGATTTGTTGATTTTGTATTATCAGTTTTAAATGTTTTTGTTGATATTCCATTTGAGTCATTTTTTGTTGTTTGTATTTTGTTTCCAGATATCGTTTTCATCGTTATACATTTCTTACTATCAATCGACATTAATTCCAAGTATATATTGTTTTATATACCATACAATAAATTAACTAAATATATTATTATTTTATTGATATTATTATCCTAAGTCGTTTCTGTTATTTTCACAAAATTTTTTTTTTCTTTTTTTTTTCATCCAATTTCCAATAAATTTAAATCTGTTTTTGTTTCGTTCACTAAGCGTACAAATTCACAACTGAATTTTGATTTCTTCTAAATTTTTATTACAGATTTTGGGGAAAGTCTGCCGAATTCGAAACCGACCGAAACCATCATCATCATCATCAAAATCAACGAATCGACTTCGGCTACATACTCTTAATACGATAAAAGATAAACAAATTTATAGGTAATAAGTTTTTATTATAAGATTGCAAAATAGAGAAGAACATTATAACATTAACATTATCAATTGAATATTGAAAGAACAAACAATTTATGCTTCGGTCCCAATGAAATGTTGCATACCTTTTGCCCAATACAACTTACCTAAGTATAGAATAGTAATCCGATCATTCCGAACAAATATGATTCAAAATATATCTCGTTTTGTAACAAAATGCAATGAATTTTGTCTTTATTTTCTATATAAGAAATATCATTATTAGAGTGGTTTATATACTACTTATATTTTTCCATATGCTGTATAACATACTAGTATTGTCCGGAGCGCGTGCCAAATCCTATTCCTATTAGAAATAGTATAAGTATTTCATCGATTCAACGGTGTAGAAGGTGATCTCTGCAGCACCATATAGTGTCGAGTGTCGGGTTATAGTAAACCACCCAGGTGTGAGAATATTTTCCGTATTCGAATGCCTATGTACACCGGTTTTCGAGGTAATCAGTTCAACGGTGTAGAATATTATCTCTGCAGCGCCATCTAGTGATTAGATACAACAAAGTGAATAGCATAAAAATCTTTTTCATAAAAATCTTTTTCAGATTTTAGAATTTAGCGCCGTCATACTATTTTTTGCATTCATTTTTTGTTTATATAATATACATACAGTTTATACAATATAATTATCATTTGATTTCATTTTCTTAAATTACTGATATAAATTTTTTTATTTTATTACTCAATAACTCAAACTTAATGATTGATGGTCATCATGTCTATATATCTGAGATGTGAGATCGGGAATCATTTGATGTGTTACAAACATCAAGACAAAATGATAATACCAATTATCATACAATGTATGCAAGGTATAAAGAAAAACATGAAGAACATGAAGACTAGACTATTTCGTTGTTTATTTGCATTTCAACAGATTACACTAAAATGTGTAAATAATCGTTGAATTCTTCCCCCGACAATGTTGAAATGTGTTTATACTATAATATTAGAGTATCAGAATTACATTCTAATTTTAAATAAAATTAGAATAAAATGCAAGGAATGCGCAATATATTATGACGTTCTAACTGAAATTTATCTATGCTTTAAATACTATATTACGAAGGCTAACGTGATCGCATTAAAATGGGTGACCGAATCGATGACGTCGTCTCAGTTTAGTTTTAGTTCATGTCTTTTTTTTTTTTTTTTGTTGATAGTTTTTGGAATCATAATATGGTGAAGGCCTGCTTAGTCTCTATTGTGAATATCAGTGCGGTCTACCTCAGCCCATGGCAAGTATGTGCAATCGAACAACTTCTGGTCTGTCTACTTCAATATATGTATGTATGCAACGTTTTTAGTTCCTTTATTTGAGAGTATATCGAAGAGTTGAAACGAAGGCAAGTCGTTATCAAAATTTAACTTGTAGCATTTACCTTTTGGAACACGTTTTGAAAGTTTACAAACAATTGTTGATCCTAATCAGATAGTTTTAGACAAGATTGGATCTAAATTAAAGGTTAAGCCTTGAGAGACAATAAAGTCATGAGGTCATGAGTCATCTTGCCACACAGAAAATACACATTTATGCCCCAAGAACACGGCTTGCCTTTTATGTAACGCTTTGCGAAAAACTTACCCTTAAATGAAATAATCTGCTCATCGATACACATATATTCTTCTAAAGGCAAGGTTTGTAAATGACGTCTTAAGTTTTCAATACCTGGTCTGATTTTGTAGAGTCTATCAATTGAATGATTCGACACAAAAGTGATATCGACAACATGAATGTGATTTCTTAATGAAAAAAAGCGATTGAGAGATACCTTTGCAAAGGAAGGTAAGTTCCATTTTCTGTCAAAAAGCATTCGCACCCTTGGTACTTTCAATCATCTCATCATTAGGTGATGAGTGAAAAGAATTCAAATTTAAGCCGGAGTTCAGCTTTTGAAAGAGGGTTTTTCTTTAAAGCTTTATAATACTCGTAGTAATCAAAGTTTTCCGATTTTACAACATAAAGAATTTACCTTTGTATTGAACATATAGTAGTATTACAAAAATATTCATTCCCAAAATAATTAGTGGTTTCTTTGATAAGAGATCTCAAAATTTTAGCATAGCCATCTACTTTATTTCCTTTTTTTTTTTTTTTTTTGTGTGATTTGAATTCCACGTAATGCATCTGGTGCAAACAAATTAGTAGTCTCGTCACCACCATTCATTTATATTTTGAATTTTCTTAGACTTAGTCAAATTTGGCTCAGTAAATCGCACTTTGTTTACAGCAAAATACAAATTATCAACTTCATCGTCCAAATAATTACACTCTATGTCAGAGATTTTAATCTTAAATTTTCACATATTTCTTTCACCCATATTTTTTTTAATTGTGCGAAAATTGCACTGATAATTTTACGCGGAAATTACAGATATCCATTTGCACTTTCTTTTGTCCTATATAAGGGACATTGCTATTTTTATGACTTCTTTTTTTCAAAAACACTTTTTATTGCATTGATTCCATAAAACGAGTAATAAAAAAAATTATACAATACCCACATATATTTTTTTAATCTTCTTTAGACAAAGATATATGTATATTTATGTTTTATGATCGTAGAAAAGGAAATTTTTACGTAAAAAACTACTACTCACAAAAACACAACTGCTTCCCTATTTTATCTGTGTAAAACGCCAAGCTGATGAAACTGCTCACCATGAGCGTATTTCTAGTCCAGAAAAGAAATTTGAATTTGCTTTTTTTAACTGTCTTTTGGACACTACCTTAATTTCACTCGATGAAACATTTTAGCACTTACATGAGTATACGGTATATTCTGTCAATCTGTATCGAATTCGAAGCAAGAAATTCCACAGCAGATTTACTGTGACAATGCGACGAACTTTGTTGGTTCACATTCTCAGCTGGATGGATAAAGCAATCTGCAAGATTTTAGCGGGAAGATTGGCTTCAATTTCAAATTTATCCCACCCCGTGTTCCTCACTTCGGGATGCAGCCGCAAAATCAATGAAATATCTTTTAGTGAAGGATATAAGCAATTGAATTGTGAACTAAAGGCTGGATGTCGGGTAAAACAGAAACAGATCCAGAAACGGAAATGAATACAACAGTTCTGGTTTCAGTTCCTGGTCTGTTTCTGTTTTTTGGGGGATATGCACATAGAGCAGATGGAAAACTGTTGTATTATTATTGTTATAATGTAATAAATATTCGCAATCTACAAACGAATTGGCATCATTTCTCAGACAGAACAAATGAAATATACTTGTACACTACTGTTGTCTACATCTGTTTCTGTTCTGTTCTAGTTTCTATCGCCAATGTACTGAATGATCTTGATCTGTTTCTGTTTTACTCGACACTCAGCTTTAAACAAATAATACCTTATTAAACAATTGTAATTCACACTAATTTAAAAAATAAAAAATGAGATATAACTGTTATTAACAAATTGATTACTTGATGACTGATGAAATTACTGGACAATGTCGAAGCTAATAAACAGAAAAAGATCAACAACTCTTGTCGCGCTGATCAGGAATATATAAATTTTATGGGGTCTACGATCACTACCTGAAGAGTATGATTATAAAAAAACACACAATATTTTGAACAAATATTCAATTCATTTCAATTTTCTCAAACTGGCAGGAAAACATTTTCAAATGTCAATAATAATATATAAATAACAATAAGTAGATACAATTTTATAACAAATAATAATAATAATATTAAAAGATTCGTAATTAAACAACATTTTAAATATTAACCAACACTAAAAATAGAGTTATCGAATATCGATATCGATTTTTGTGTTTTACAACTCGTGTTTCTGCGCATGAGAATATTTTAATACATTTTTGATTGCGTAGAATTAGGTCACTCTAAATTATAATTTGGCTATAAAAGAACAAAACAATGGATTTTCTTAATTAAAATTAACAAAATTATAAGGTTTATAACCTTATAATTAGTGTGCGTGTATACGTCTGTTGCATGCAATTGAATAGAACTGGAGTCGCGGTGATATGCGGTATTAATTCAGCTTTGCTGAGTGTTTTATACGTAAACCAGTAACATTTTAAGGAGCCCACAGACACTCAACATTATTGAGTAAGGGGAGGGTGGAAAATCTGCCAGCAGCAGCAATCGCTAGAGCAAAGCGTAGAGCAGAGCATAATGTCGCAACGCGGACCTGGTCCGGTGCCTAATCGGTGGCTCCATTGTCCACGCAAAGCTGATTCTATTATAGCGGAAAAGTTTTTAGCATTTAAGACACCTCTTAGTACTGCGTTTAATGATCAAATACCACTGGAATGTGTCTTTCCTCCAGCAATGATATTTGATTACTGTAAAATTTTGAAAGTAAGTAAAAAAAAATTAAATGCCACGCATCAAATTGATTTGTTTTTCTATTCCATTCGATTCTAACCGAGTGAATTTTTGATCTTAGCATAAAATTGGTTTATGGATCGATTTGACAAATACAAAGCGTTTTTATGATCGTTCATTAATTGAGAAACGTGATGTTCAATATATCAAACTTCAGTGTCGAGGTCATGGTGAAACGCCTTCTGTTGAGCAGACGCGATCCTTTATTGAAATAGTTGATAATTTTATAGCTGATCATCCACTTGAATTGATTGGCGTCCATTGTACTCATGGTTTTAATAGAACAGGTTTTTTAATTGTATCCTACATGGTAGAACGTTTGGACTGTTCAGTGGAAGCTGCGATATCATTGTTTGGATCAGTTCGACCGCCAGGTATTTACAAACAAGACTACATTAATGAACTTTTCCAACGTTATGAACCATATGAGGATCCTATAAATGCCCCGGAATTACCTGATTGGTGTTTAGAATATGATGATACCCAGGGTGAAGGCGATTCAAATAGTAAAAAGCGACATTTCAATATTGATAATGAATCGTCAACTTCGAAGCAAGCTGCTGCCGCTGCGTTGGTTAATGGCAACAACATTGATCAAGACGGAGGAGAAGACTCAAATGAGAGGATAGATGGACTAAATGGAACTGGTAATGGTGATGAACAACAACCGATCAAGAAACGTCGCCGCGAAATGATTATAAAAGATGCAGCTTTCATGAAAGGTGTTCCAGGTGTATCACAAGTCACTGAGCAGCCTCTTTTAGGCCAATTACAGTTAAAAGTGCAAGAATGGTGTGCTTGGAAGAAAAGTGGTTTCCCTGGTTCTCAGCCCGTTTCGATGGATCGCTATAACATAAGGCGACTGCATGAAATACCATATCGGGTATCTTGGAAAGCAGACGGCACACGGTATATGATGCTTATAAATAAACGAGATGAGATTTACTTCTTTGATCGCAATCATTCATGCTTTCAAGTTGATAATTTAACTTTTGCTAAAGCCAATCACTTGCATGATCATCTTGAGGATACATTGGTTGATGGTGAAATGGTGCTGGATAAGCATCAAGGAAATATTACGCCACGTTATCTCATTTACGATATCATTCGAGTAGCGAACCAAGATGTCAGGGAAGAGCCATTCTATCCAGCGCGTTTGAGCTTAATCAAATCTCAAATCATTGGTAAGTTGAGATAACTTTAAAAATTACATAATTACATTCCTTTTTCTTATTCTTATTTTGCAGATCCACGATATGCAGCCATAGGACGAGGCATTATCAATCGACAATTGGAGCCAATCGGTGTGCGGAACAAAGAATTTTGGGACATACGCACATCTGCTTCGCTGCTTGGTGAAAAATTTGCCAAACGCTTATCCCATGAACCGGATGGTTTGATTTTCCAACCCTCCCTGCAGCCCTATACGGCTGGTGTCTGTAACGATGTCTTCAAATGGAAACCAAGCGACATGAACTCTATTGATTTTAAACTTAAGATTATTGTTGAAAGTGGTGAAGGAATATTACCAAGGAAAATTGGCTTATTATATGTGGGCGGCCATGATGCCCCCTTTGATCGTCTAGCCAAAGTAACTAAATCTGTAAGGGAGCTCGATAACAAGATTATTGAATGTACCATTAATCCACATGGCGGCTGGGAAATCATGCGTGAACGAACTGATAAAAAGTTACCCAATAGTTACAATACAGCTAAATGTAATTGAAATTAAATTTAAACTTCATCTGTTCTGTTCTGTTGAACAAATCCTAAATTTCATTTATTTATTTCTATTTTCATTGCAGCGGTTCTAGAGAGTATACGGCATCCCATAACAAAAGAATATCTACTGGAATATATAGAGAATTATGGTTTTCGTGATGAGCACGAGAAAATGCCACCACCAACATCGACTCCAAACCATAATCATAATAATCATCATAAGTATCAGAGACAGCAGCAACAACAACAACAGCAGCACTAACACAAAATTATATTATTCATGTAGAAATCCATATATATATATATAAATCTTATGTAACAATATCATAATAATTTTTAGGAAATTGAATGCAAAGTTTTAATTAATAACTTAGAAAAGATAAGCACACAGTTTCAACTTATACAACAATTTGGAAATATAGAGAATATTATTTAATTATATGAACATATAAAGTTTAATTTTTTTTTCTACTTTGTAAGTTACATTCAATCGATTTTTCTTATCATTTCTTTACAACACAATAATGAAATTACTAAAGTAAGTGAGTTGAGCTAAAGTTCTATTTAATCATTTTGATATCGAAATGTGTTTTGATAGTAATAGAATTTTCAAAGGTCTAAAGATCTAAAATTTTGCTCAATATTTTATCAATAAAGGGAAGATACATTAAATGTTTTTTTATTTGATATATAGAAAAGTTGTACACCGATTTTCATGGCGATCGGTTCAATGGTCTTGATGATTATCTGTGCAGCGCCATTTAATGATGGATTACAACAAAGTGGTTAGTTTAAAGACCTTCTCCAGGAGAATATACATATACGTGCCAAATTTCATCGTGATCGGTCAAACGGTTTCGGAGTTTAGCGCCGTTAAACTAATTTTATATTTATATATAGATATAGAAGAGAAGGAGATAGATATATGACGTTGTATACATAGATATGTATGAATGTGTTTCAATTGGTTAAATATTCTATATCGAAGACATAATAACCATTTTTCTTTGATTCATTGAATACAAAATTTTTTTTATTTGCATTTGTCATTTAGTAAATTTTAAGGAAAAAATTGTGTAATTTTGTGTATGTGTATATGAGATGTGTGACAGTCAGAGAGACATTAGCAGAAAGCAATTAGTTAAATGGAATCGAAAGAGTAGATCGAGCGAATGCTCTCTTAGCAGCGTTCTGGTTTTGGTAAAGCAAGCGAGTTGGGGTGATTCTTCAACCTGATCGCATGTAACTCACTGTTCCTACCTATTTCATCCTTAACCAGTGGAGTACCGAGTTTCGTACAAAGAACGTAGGTACCACTATTCTTCTCTGAAACTCCATTTGAAAACGTTGAAGAATTTCTAAGTTTGAGTTAGCTGCTGTACCCCACAATTGGATACCGTATGGTTTAATTATTGTCTGTTACAAATTGAGCTGGGACTCGTGACTTAACAGCTAGTTCATTATCCAGCTCTTTAAGACGAGCTGCTCCTTCTAGTTAAGCCTTAAGTGCAAGATACTTAGCAATGGGCTCAATTGGGACATATTCACCGTTTAAGGTAACTGAAGGGCAAGTGGTGCATCTAAGCGTGAAGGTCGTGAAGACCGATTTATCGGAATTTACTCCGATTTTGTCACTGTAGCAAGCGCGAGACGCCTTAGGGATCCACTTCAGATGCTAGAAACGCTGTGTCCTCTGTTATAATCAAGTCTTCATCATTATGGAGAACAGCAAGAAATTCATGCAAACTCGGTATTGGCACAGATAGATTTGCCACTTGCAGAGACAACAGCAAAAAAAATTAGGTGTTTATCCTGTTCTTTTTTTCAAGCAGTCAGATGTTTTTTGTTTTGGTTATACACACACATGCAACGTTGTACATAATTGTGAGAAATTAAAAAAGATTTTTTGCAGAAAATAGATAATTTAAAAGCATATGCAGTATATGCGCATAATTCTTTTAGCGCCTATTTTTTTCCATTCTGAATATTTCATTAAAATTTGAACAAAAATTTTACAATTTCAAATTTGCCTATTTTCTTTGTTTATTTTTTTGGGCCATCATCAGCTGTTTCTTATTTCCGCGCAACAAAAGAAGGGGAAACAGTCAAAAATAACCTAAAAATGGACAAATTATCCAACACTGCTGCAGGGCGACAGTTGTTGAAAAAACAGTAGGGGTATTCACGCAACGTGGCGAATGGTACATTGGCAAATTTGCCAAGATGAATTGCGTGAATGACCACTTGTGTTTGTAATAGACAAATCAGCTGTTTTCGCAAACACAACTGCCAGTTGAATTTAAACAAACTAGTGAAAATTATAAAAAAAAGTAAATTGAATGAAATAAGAATAGGTATTGCTATAAATAATTTGTGATTCATACTTCTATTTGTTGTAAATCAATTGTTATTTGAATTAAATTGGTAAATCATTTCATTTTTACCATATGACTGGACAGACTTGCCAACTCCTAATAAATTCACAAAGTTGGCAGCCAACTGCTAAATTGTTCGGCAATCTTCGCAAACTGCGCAAGAAGTTTTTGTATGGAGTAACGGTCACTTTGTTTGCCAGTTTCCCAACTTTGCCACGTTGCGTGAATACCCCTAATTTATTTTTTTTTAAACAGTTTAAAAACTACTTCGATTTCTACAACAACCCTCAATGACGTCACTTTTCCCTATGGTTGTTGTAAACAACAAACAATTTTTTAAACTGTTTATAAAAATAAACTGTTTTTTCCTCACTCTAACTCGACTATTAGACATATATATTTAGTTTGAGAAAAGCAAATGTTTTTTCATTTATTTGTTTATGTTTGTTTTCTTATGTTCACATACAATAATTTACTGCATATTGTTCTCATTTTGCCTTATTAAAAAAAAAAAAAACAGAAAGAAGGTTATCTTCGACTATGCCGAAGCTGTAATACTCTACACACATCCCCTACCAAACTTTTTTGCCTACGGTTCAGATCCAATGAGATCAGACAAATTGATATGAATGCCAACAAAGAGGACTTGACTGATTTTGAAATATGTCCCCATGCTTTATATGGAAAATTTTATCCACCAATTTCTCGTCAGCGTGTACTTTTCCGATGTGTTAATAGTTATGCTATTCAGAACGGAAACAAATCTAACAAATCAAAAATCATAAAAATCGGTACCGCCATTCTTGAGTTATAAATGGTGTAACACACAATTCGTATTTCTTTCGTATATATATATATATATATAGATAGAAGATAGATAGAAGATTGATTTGACTTATGCTTAAGGTAGAGTCAGTATACATACTGCGTTTCAACATTGTTACATTCTTAAAAGAGCTTGTGAATATAGACAAATACTTATACTTATCCAAATTTCAGTTGGATACTATAAAAAGTTTTTCTAATAAGAACATGAACTTGAATTTGCGTTTGCATAGGAGGTAACCCCCTAGAGGTCCGATTTGGCTGATTCCGACAATTATGCATCGTATGGTTGCAAAATATCAGCTCTCTAGCTCAAAAACTGAGCGACTAGCTTGTATGCATACAGCGGACAGACAGACATAGCTTAATCAAAACGTCTCGTCGAGCTGATCAAAAATATATAAATATAATTTATGGGGTCTCCTTCTGTCTGTTACAAACTTCATCACAAACGTTTCGTACCTAAATCAGAATTTAATTTATGAATTTTAAACTTATAACTGTTCAATATATTGGCAGCAGAGTATGTCTATCATCTTAAAATGCTACCATTTTCTTCAAGACTTTTTAAACTAACTTTACCAATATGCAAAAGACATACCAGAGCGGCGCCTTGTTCTGCTTGTTTCTTATTTTTTTCCCAAAATGTACTCGTATAACGTTTGCCATCAAACTTGCATATGGAACGGAAGAGCTTATCGACACCATGAGTTTCATATATTGGAGTCGCTTTGGCATTTTTACCTGCATGTACATACAGCAAAGTCTTGGGCAACGAATTATGTGCTACAAATAAAATACAATACAATTTATAAATGTTAACTTAATAGTTAAATATTATATTGTATTATAAAAACGAGGAGCATTCAATTAGTGTTCAAAAGAAAGGGATTGAAAGTCTACCAATTTAACTCCGCTAAAAATGACCGTCCCATTACCTGTTGACCCCTCAAAACTATTGCTACTTATTCCGCTCGGAGGCAGAAGAAGAATTGCTGGTCAAAGTCTTTCTGTTCAATGTTACATGGTCATGGGTATACGCCAACAGTATACGATAACCATCAGTCAAGTTGTACAATTGAACGATCAGCTTACGCGCTTAATTTTTCAGCTCTTCAGCTATGCGGAGAGTATTCATGATAGCAACTAAAGCTGTTTTCACCGCTTGCCATTTTACTGGAGTTTGATATATGTGATCCAGTGGGGATTACCAATTGTAGGTGGTTCATCAAAGCATTCTTTCATCTGTCCTATCCTCTTGTTACTAAATCGGTGACAGCAGAAGAGAACGTGCTGAGCATCTTCTACGATACCGACCAGACAGGACAAAACCGGTGCAAATAGAATTTAAAGTACCTATGTCCACTGCGCATCTATCTCATATGAAAATCTACTGCACAATGTTTCCGTGTCATTATAAAATAAACGTTTATAGTTCTTTTTCTAACGTTTCCCAACTTCTTTGTCATTCTCGAACGATGCATCGTCGCTCAAGCTCCTGTATTATAAATACTGCCATTATATCGATTGGTGGCATAGAAGCTATCACCTCCATCGCAATATTGGATGTCTTGATATAATTATTCGCGCTCGGATTCTTCAGTCCATTGATTTTCATTCCAAAAATGTATTTTCAATATGATTGTGATGGCGTTCGTTCCATTCTCTAATCATTTCGGAGCTTTAACATGGTTAAATGATTAAGTAATATTTGGAACAGAAAGAAGGCACAGCTCTCATGCAATCCTATATACAATAGTAGCACAATATCTTTCTTGAGAACTTTTGCTTGCGTGGCACAAACTATTCTAACTGTCATGTAACCAATACAGGCTAAAAAAAAATCAGTTTCCCAGCGCTTTTATAGTTTTCGGAAACAAAAGTTCAAACACGGACAGACAGATGTTTTATGGAGTCCTATTGCCTTTCTGTTTGTTATTAAAATCATCATTCTATTTCTATATTAGACCAGATATTAATTGAACTTCGCCCTCCTCGTGTGTATGTTATATAGATATTAATCTTAAATTACCATTGGTATAATTAGATCGTAGAAATGCAACATTTTCCTGAATAATATCTCCATCCAGATCAGGTATACTAATCTTTTGACGTTTTGCTTCGCTTGAGGCATTTGCTTCATCATCGTCTGGAATATGTCCCGGTGTTATAATACGTCGACCGTAATTACCTTTTTTCTTCAGTTCCAATTCTTTTTCGTGGCAGTACTCGCCCATATGCCAAATTTCGCTATTAATATAAATATAAAAATTATGTTTTAATTATACGATTACTAATACTGTGTGACTTTTGTTTTTTTTACTTTACCAGATTTGCTGTAACGTCTGACATTGTAGGAATTGTTTGCCGCGTGGGGTTTCTTGTAATTCCTTAAGTATATTTTGTACACAGTATTTTGCATTGTGGGACGCATTATCATAATCAACGCACAACTTTAGATATTTACAAATAATATCATCCATCGGTAATAAGCCTATAAAAGTTGATATGTTTATATACATATGTAAGTATTAAATATATCACATGAATCATTGGTTGATTGCAGCAACTAACCTTCTTTTCGAAATATGGAGACATTCAGTTGAGCTGCTCGTGCCACCATCACACTTTGTGCTCCACATTCATCACGAAATTTTAAAATATCATTATATGTATGGATATCACGTGAGCCACCATTTGCTATGACTGGTATATCAATAGCTTTAACTATTTCACGTAAGATATCTACAAAATTGTAATACAAAGATTGTTATTATTATTTTAACCAAATTAACGTATCTATTTAAAATGCCAATGTCTTCCAGGGTTTAAAAATTAGCATTCATTTTCAATTCTTCTGCTATTGCTATTGCTTCTGATTTTGGTTTTTCAATAGTCGCAGTCCTGCACATCCAAACAGTGTCCAAGTCTCCGCGAGTATGACATCGTCATTGCAGTCTCTACATTGGTAACCATCAAACGATTACTCTAGGGAAAATGCAAATGCCTATTGTCTACAAAGTAGAAACCAGAAAGAAGGGTATCTTCGACTATGCCGGAGATGTAATATTTCTCACACATCCCCTAGATAAAGTTTTTTGTATGGGAGCTATGCGATCCAGTAATCCAGGGATCTTGATATTTACATGGTTGATGAATATGGATCAGAAACCTATTGTGTCACAATTTCAAGATGATAGCACAAAAATCAAAAAAGTTTTAAGCTATACATATAGTACATACACTTAGTTTTATTGATCTCCAACTAATCACTTGCCTTGTTTTTTGTTTTTCTGTTGCAGTTTTGTTCTTTGAAGATTACATTATTCCAAACGAGGTTGCCATATTTGAAAAATTTAATCCTGGCGCTGTTATACGCATTTGGGGTTTTACCATTGCCAGAACATGGATCTGTTTATGGAAAGTCAAAGATTTCTATACTCAAATACCATGCGCCCGTTTCGCGCCACTACTTAAGAAGATAGCACTGCCCATTAAGTCAAAAAAAATGCCAAAATTCATCATTAGAATAATTAGATGACAAATACTAATGGTTTTTCTATTTATAGAACTATACGTCTTGAGTTCAATCATTACAAACTCAATGGCAAACTTATAATACTATTCACTAAGTGAAGAGTTATATTTATATCAGTCTGTTTTTGAAGCATTACCTGAAGCTCAAAATTGATTGATTGATTTTGGTATGCTTTTGTTTTTGCTCCTAAAGGAAATATGTATTTACGTATTGGGAACTGTGTAGTTAGTCCTTAGTCTAATCACTAGTCAATTGTTTTTCCATAACATTGATCCATTGTCAGATGGTATTTAATTTAATTTGATATATGTATGTAGTATCATATAGAGGACATTACTCCTACAGCAAGATCTCCTAATTTGATCAATTGCCGGTGTATTGCTTGTATACATACCAGGATGCGGCTGATGTCGTGGTCGCTCGTCTCGCGTTCTCGCATGTATACCAATGGCTGCAATGCCAGTTGCAGCTAAAGTCTGTACTAATTTAATGGTATCTCCTAGATCGGGCAGTATGCGTATTTTACATGTCACTGGGATGTCCAAATTACTACACAAAGTTTTCAATATATCAACAGCTTTGTCTGGCTTAGAAAGTAGAGCAGCCCCCATGCCACCTTTAATGGAGAACTCTTTGGGGCAACCCATATTAATATCCAAACCAGCGATATCATTTTGAACCTATGGATACATAGACATTTAAAATTTGTTAAAATTTAATACTACAAAATTCATACATACATGGTATTGGATAGAAAGAACTTACTAGTTTTCCAACAGCTAATGCTCGTGCCGCATCACTGGTTCCCAACTGAAGGACAAGTTGAGGTTTCTCTTGGGGAATAGTACGGAAAATAATTGTCCCGTCAGATGGATCCACAAAGTCGACAGTACCCAAAACAGCTGTAAATGAATTTTATGTAATCTAAGCTAAGTAATGGAAGACTCAAATACTATACCATTGATGCGCCTCTTGCTCTTAATAAGTTTTAAATCAATTAACTCTTCCGTGTAGACAATATGAGCACCCATTTCCAGGGCCAACAAACGCATAGGCAAAGTGCCTACACGAACCATTGGTGCCAATATTATTTTGTTGCGATAGTCCAAACGTGGTAAACATGTGTCTACTGTCATTGTTCTTGAACAGTTTTTAACAATTTGATAAAATACCGAGCGCATTAATAAAAAAAAAACTACTAAATCTACCACATGGAATTTTGATTCAACAAATGAAATCAAGCATTATGTTTTAGCTGCATGACAAACAAATGCTAACCAACAGACGGAACTAAATGAACTGTATGAGTTCGTAGAGATGACAATAGTGTGAAACGATGTTAATATGCTCATCTCGTTCTCTCCTATAGAAATAAAAAATTGATACAAATAATACAACAAATTTTAATTACTCATATGCTAACGGATCCTTGATGGATGGATTGACAACAACAACAACAATATTATTCATTCATAGGGATCAGATCAGATCAATGGAGACATGATCTGTAGAAAACAACATATTCAAAACCATTGCAATCCCATTTTCATTGTTGCCCATTAGTCATTTTTTCTGCTATTTGTATGGCATTATTTTTGAATATTAATTGCATATGTTTTTGTCTCGTTCTCATAAATCATAGAAATCAAATAATAATATTTGAATTTATCAATTGAAATAGAAAAAACAGCTGATATTCTATATTGCTAACCGGAAGTGACAGTTGTTAAGTTAGCTGAATTGGTCAACGATAATACTGATTAATGGTAATTAAGTAATATATCGATAGATGTTATTATCGATGAACGAAACAATCAATGCATTCATTAACTTTATCATATGAGACATGTATGCACATATAGTTTTTATTAAGATAATTTTTAAGAAGTAGGATAACAAAATAAATTCTTTTACATACTACTTTGTGTTAAGAGCGCTACTAATTGTTCCGATAATGAAGTATTCATGATTTGAAAACGATAACGAAAACGACCATTTAAAAATCATTTGATTTGTTCTGTAATCAATGTATCGATAACAAGGCAATTACCAAATGAATTCATATTATATTTTTAATGATTATTATGATTATAGTATGTATGGATGTATTTAGGGATGCATGTTTTAGAGACCTTAGCAAATTCCATCAAAACGATAATCATAAATTTATATGACCGATTCTTATCAATCAAAAGAAAAAAACGTGAACAATCGTTCGTTCATCTCTACTTCTTACTAGAGAACCAAGATATTCTTTCCAAAATTTTTATTTGAATTATATATATATAGATATAAATTTGTTATAATCATATCAGCTCGTGGAAATTGAACGACAAGTTGGAAATTTTTCCCTTTCCCAAAATTTATAGTCAAACAATTAACCAAAAAAAAGAGAATTGATAATTTCTTGAGTAAAAAAAAGGCGCGCGCATATAAAAGTTGACAAACGAGAGCCAAAAAATATAGGCACATTGCAAGAAGTAGAAACAATAACAAACCAACAAACAAAGAGAATTGTTTGAAGTAATTAGCAAATTATTGGAAAGGAAAGTAGAGTAAAACAAAGCAAATCAAAGAAACATACAACACAACAGAACAAAAGGGGCAGAAAGAAGCAAAATCGTTGTAATTGGATTAGTTATCCGACTCTGACGGCATCAATTTAATTTCGTTCGTCATCCAACCAATATATCAAGCGTAAAATAGTTTTTTTCTTGTGGCAACTCAACGTTGGACATTGACTGAGTCAGTCGACAGACACCGGTGAAGTTGCTCAGTTGGCAAACGCGGATAGCATCCTTGAAAATCACCATCAAGGACGAGGTAAGCTTATATTAATACGTCAGGGTCATACACCATTTGGATATTTACATGCATACGTTCTATGTCCATTTATGTGTTACAGTCAGTCTGCATATGTGTGGTGACTCTTTTGAGTTATTTGCTGTTGTAATTTATCATTTGTCAAGATTAATTGGAAACGCTTTAGACTTCTACATTGGATACAAAGAAGTCCTTGCCGTCTCACGTGTAATGCAACAAACCCGATTTGGTACGCTACGCGTCTTCGATTTATACAGTCCGTCGATTCGTTGAGATTATTGCAGGGTTTCAGCAACGACGACGACAAATTTAACTCTGACGACTCACCAAATACTAATTTTAACTGTACCATTAGTATAGAAGATAGTGGTGAGGCTGAAGAGGAAGAGATTGCCAGTGTCAGTGTCAGTAATTCTACAAGTTCTAGTTCTAGTATCAGCAGTAGTAGCAGCAGCAGCACCTCAACCATGTCATTTTCCTTTGTTTTAAACGATGAAAGTACTGCAACCGAACCAGATGTCATTGTTAGTTTTATGGGGCGGCGCAATTGTTTGCCCGAAGATCAGGATACTACCTTTGCCAACTACCATGTAGAACAATACGCTGTGGGTGTGGTAGACTTTAGCTCTCAGTATGGCATAGATTATAGTATTTCGTATACTGCGCCAAATATTATTGGGCGCCCAATAAAATTTCCATTGTATGGTGATTATCCAGAGACATTTGCCATGGTAAGTTATAGTATACTACAATATATAATTTGGAATAGTGTAATAATACATCACACTTAATCTTGACTAGCGCACTTATGGCAACTGGTGGCACAAGGCTCCATCGGGTACATCAGAAATACAACCACAAAATATGCCAAGTGTTGCTGCTGATGATTTCATAGGTGAGTCATTATACTAATCCAATCAAATCCATTTCTAGTAATATATGTGCACTCGAATTTCTCTAAAATGAACTTTTACATAATACAACAAAAATCCAATCTCCCTATTAGAGACAAGAGTAAACCATAATTCCGGGGATTCAACCAATGTATTACATATATATGTTGATTATGTTCCCTATTCGTCATAGATAAGTTCGATTGTACATATAATACATATACTTAGTTTTATTGATCTCCAACTAATCCCTTGCCTTGTTTTTGTTTTTCTGTTGCAGTTTTGTTCTTTGAAGATTACATTATTCCAAACGAGGTTGCCATATTTGAAACATTTAATCCTGGCGCTGTTATACGCATTTGGGGTTTTACCATTGCCAGAACATGGATCTGTTTATGGGAAGCCAAAGATTTCTATACTCAAATACCATACAGTGCGCCCTTTTCGCGCCGTTTTGCGCCACCACTTAAAAAGATAACACTGCCCATTAAGTAAGTCAAAAAAAATGCCAAAAGTCATCATTAGAATAATTAGATGATAAATGATAATGGTTTTTCTATTTATAGAACTATACGTCTTGAGTTCAATCACAATCATTTAAATTACTACACGGAAATTGATGCGGTGCTGTTGTCTGGGGAAAGTGTCAATGTTCGTCACATGCAACACTTAATGCGGGAATATTGGGATAAGAAACGTAAAAGTTCCATTTTGCGTAAGTTATGTAGTATGCAATTCCGGCCGTGCCGTAATAACTATGAGACACAAATGCAAGATTTCCTGAAAAATGAGTTTAATACTTTCATTACTGAATCTGAATCAGAAATCAAAAGGCCATCGGCGACCGAAGCGGATAGTAATGCGCCAACTTCTGTTACTACTACTACAGCTCATGATTCATGTATAGCTACCAACGCAGCGCAGGAATCATGTGTAGCTACCACCACAGCGCAGGAATCATGTGTAGCTACCAACACTGATCAGGATCCATGTATAGCTGACAACACAGCGCAGAATTCATGTGTAGCTACCACCTCAGTGCAGTATTCATGTATGGCAACAACATCCAGTGCCGGCACTCAGCAGGATTTCCTTCCATTTAATATAGAACTTGCTGACTTACCTGTAAGTTAGATGATGCTGTGCTGACTTATATGATATACCAAATATCTCGTTCTCTTTCCTTTCTATTTTGTTTCATATTCAAGTTTGAGATACTTTTGAAGATATTCGGCTATTTGGACTTGGAATCACTGTTTACTGTTGGAGAAGTTTCACATACCTTTTATGAAATATCAACTCATCCATTGCTTTATTGTGAACTCAATCTCAAGCCATATTGGCATGTGGCCAACTCTGAGCTCATGTGCATATTGGCACGCCGAGCAACTATGTTACGAAAATTGGATCTCTCATGGTGTGGCTTATTTAACACAATCTCACCAACGGAATTTAAAAAGTTTGTACTATTTTATTCACATACTTTGGATTTAGACAGTTATCGTAATATTTTTCAGATTTATAACACAACGAGGCGACAACTTGACCCACCTACGTTTAAATTCTTGTAAATTTTTGAATGCCACCTGCATTGAAACCCTTGGCATTGTCTGTGATAACCTAATAGGTAGGTATAGGCGGCCTAATAGCATATGGCATATGATTTTTTTTTTTTTTTTTTATATTTCACATTGTATCTTTCAGAACTCTCGCTAAGGAATTGCGCAACCGATCCACCTTTGGTGAATTTTTCCTGTTTGGCCAATTTAAAGAATCTGGAACGTTTGGATCTCTTTCAGACTGCATTTGAATCCGAGTTACTATTAGTTATGCTCGAAGGCAATCAAAAACTGAAGCATTTAAATTTAGGTTTGTATTTCTTGATTGATTGATTCAGTGCTTGTGTCCATCCATATTTATACATATGTTGAGAGTGACAAATAGAGATAGTTACTCAGGAAAAAAAGAACGGTAATGGGAAACAGAGATTAGTAATACAGAAAGTGAGGTAGAGTTCAGCCTATGTACGAAGCTCAAGAATGAGTTTAGGACAGATGAAATGGTAAAGCTATCACCATACTTTAGACAGAAAGTGTTGTCGGAGCGACCTATAAGTTTTCTGTATCACTTAAGGAGGTGGATAAGAGGCAACTGACAACTGAGTTAAGATGGTTCAGGTATACTCATTCCGCTAACATCACAACAATTTTCTGATGGACAACTTCACAAACGAATTTAATAGCAACTACCAAGAGTGTCGCCTTTTTAAAAACGTTCTGTGTTCCTCGTAATATACGTGATATATAAGGTAGGAGAAAGAATGCATGTACTATTATGTACTGTGGTTAGTGTGTGCACACATAAATAAGTATGTGATGCCAACAAATACTGATTTGAAAGCAGTAGTAGCTGGTGGAGATGGTTTATTGTCGAAGGTAGCAACAGATCACTGTGAATGAAGTTAGTTCCTTATACTGACTAGTTAGCACGAGTGTCCCCACTGAGTGTCATTGAGCAAATGAGTCCAGTTGTGAGTTAGTGGTCAAAGCTGTCAATTGTATCACACCAAGAATTTTCGGGAGAGGAAAGTCGTTGCAACATTTTTTGAGTACTTAACAAAAATATCCAGTCCCATTGTAATTTTCTTTTTATGTATTTATGTTATTCAATTGTAGCATTCTGTGGTGTCAACGTTAACATGGACAATGTTGCTGAGCATATCGGAACGTACAATAAAGGGCTTATCTCATTAGACATGTGGAAATCCCATTCACTTTCGGCCCGGGGTTTGATGTGTCTGGCGGAGTGTTCTAATCTGGAGGAACTCGATATTGGATGGTGGTGAGTAGATGACATGTAAAGTTGATTTTTCTATATTTATTTTTTATTAAATATTAATACCTATAAATTTTGCATATGCTGCTTAGTTTGCGGGAAGCACCACTTGGTGATAGTTTCTACGTATTACTTTCAAAATGCCCGAAGTTGAGGAAACTCTTTCTATCAACAGTGCGTGGCATAACTGAAAGGGATTTAACTCATATAGCTAATTTATGCCAAAACCTTGAACAATTGGATCTCATGGGCATATTGTCCCTAACGCCAGTACGAATTCAAGAGTGAGTAAGCTTGAAATATGTTTATCTTCAGGGAGGAATGTAGGTGTATGTGCTTTTTTTTTTCTCTAATTGTATTCGGATAATTTTTGGTAACAAAAGCTTTTGGAGTTATGAATTTTATTTCTTATCGTTATATAAAATTTTTGTTCGGTGTTCATTCTAGTATCGTTGTCATAAATTAGTAAAGAAAAGGCAGAACGTGTGTCACGGCTACGAGTGTCGATTGAAGCCAAATGGGATAATAGGTACCTTTCTGTTCAAAGGAAACTGAGTTTCAATGAAATAAGGACTCATTTCTTTAGTCTTAATGTGTGTGTATGTACTTTCTTCCCTGAAGATATAATACAATAAAACACAAATTGTTTCTTGTATACTACTTACATATATGTAATTCTATTCTATAAATTCTACTCAGACTACTCAGCAAATGTACCAATTTGAAATTGTTGGATGTGAGCTTTTGTGATAATATCTTAGAACAAGATGTAAGTATATTTCTAATTTAATTTTATTATTATTATTTACAATCCAACAATTGTTTCTATTTCTAACAGATAAATTCTCTCTCGCAATGGTCGCGTGAATTTAACGTTCAAATCAAGTGTAGTCATGTGCCTTATCACTCAAGATAAATCGTTGGTTTTTTTTTAATTGTTTGTCTGTCATTAAGTTAAATTTAATCTAAAAAATAAAAAAAGGACATTTATGTACATACTTATGTCTACTATGTAATATTTTAATTGTTGTTAACGGAATTCAAGGATTCATACATTTCCTCTATTTTTAATACAAACTATAATATTGTAAAATAAATACAAAATACTAAGTAGTATATTAATGTTTTATTAAATTTATTTATTGGACATTTGCTTTTTAAGAAATAACAAATTTTGACAATTTTTGACACAACAAGACATTATCCTTGTCATTTATGACGTCACAAGTATAACAGCTGATTCTCGTGTCGCATATTGATATAGTCCTTAGAAACAACTGTAAGGCAACAGGTGTGTGTGTGTGAAAGAACGAAATGGTGAATTGTGCAAGAATGAGAACATGAAATGGTGGAATGTTATTAAAACAGGTGGAAAATCGTCCATCATGGCTTTTAGGGTTGATTAGAGCTGTATCGTATTGTTCTGGGGTGTCCTTGATATACATACATATATGTATTATTATTTTCAAAAGAGAGAGTATATTTTAGCGATACTTATCCATTTAATTTTTTAAATATGTACTTATTTAATAAAAACTATTGTATATATAAGACAAATCTAGATATTTTGAATATGAAATCTACATATGTATGAAAAATGTTGACTCCATTTAATTCCCACTATCATAGAGACAAATACACGCTGCCATTATGTATAATGATGTATCCAATTTGGAGGTTGTTTTAAAAAATTTATCATCAACATTTGGAAAACTAAACATATGTTTTGGACTAATCCTAATGAATCCCACCACTTTTATAATATACATATTGTGCCCGTTGTAGGCTTCATCTAGCCAAATATTGGCATAGTTTCTGAATAACTTTTAGTATAAAAATAAACTATTAGATGAATAGATGCAGTACTAATTGCTGAATGATGTAAGAGGATAAGCACTTTAGTGTCGGAGTCATTTAATCAAAAATTAGGATAGTTCTGAATAAATTTTAGTAGTAAAAAGTTTCAGTTAAATTTGTACTCAATTGATGATCGGCATCTCATATACTATCAATATATTTTCCTTTTTGTATTCGCTGATGGTTAAAGCCTAATCCCTAAATATTCGAAATTATAGTTAACATCAACTTAAATAACCTGATACAGTAAAATATCTCCAACGGTTCCAATGAAATTGTGTGGCATCTAGAAATATCCGCCCACCTGAATATATTTTATTTTAAAAACATAACATGTGACGAGACTAACAAAATTTATCCGGACCCGAGATATGCCTGCTTAGATGAAATGTAAATTACACTCAAAGAAATGGATATATACGTAGATATATCTTCTCTATAACGAATTCGAATGGACCTCAAAATTAATTAGTTATATAGAAATGATAAATTCTTGTACAGTTTTTACCTGATGACATGTTTTCTTAAATTTTTCTACCTCAGCATAATCTTCCAATATATGTATGTGCATATGGCTTAAGGAGGATATTGGCCCGATTCGACAAACGACTTTTGATGTGCATCGTTTAATATGTTAAATTGACTTGTATTGAACAATAAAATAATAATATTAATAAAATTATATAGATATTTTTTCAATATTTTCATACTTTTATTTGCATTACAAGGTTATAGTAAAATTTTAATTTATCATCAGCTTACAAGATAATCAAATACATAATTAATAATCAGAATAATTACATAAATTCTAAAAATGTTGAGATTTCTGTTATACCAAAGAATTTGTTTAGTTTCAATGGGGTATCATTTCCTTCTGTTTCCCTTTTCCTCATAATATCATTTATGTAGATTTCATATTCTTCGATATTATAACAATAGAAGTTCTCCAGATTAGGACATTTTTCTAAAAGTGCCATTACACAATTGATAGGAAATCCCAGTCCAATGATCCATAAGTTCTTCAAATTGTTCAATGTTGGCAGTTTCACATTAGGAGTCAATTTGTTTTCAATAAAATTATGACGGGATCCCAAGGCAAGATTTTCTAGATATTGGCATTCCCTTAATGTCGGTTCCTTGAGCCACCGTGGAGGAAACTCGTTGATATGAGTTTGTATACGTTTTATCGAATCTCTTTTCCTTGCGATAAATTTCATTATAACGTCGTTGATTTCGTATTCTTCATGACAGATTTCCAAGCCCTTAATACTCTTCAACTTAAAAATTTTGTACATAGAAAACTTTTTCGTGGGTCGACAAATGCGAAGAACATTCAAATGCTTGCATCGATTGAGGAAATTGATTGAAAGCGGCTTCTCATTATCGAAGATCAGGCGCAGAGATTTGAGATTATTCAATTCCAAATTTTTTGTTGCTTCATCAAATGCTAGAAAGTCGCTTCTAAAAATCTGCAGTGAAGTGAAGTTTACAGCATTTTTACAGATATAATATCTGTAGTCCTCGTCGGACAGAAAAAAATCGTAATCAATATTGTTTTGATACAGTGGCGAGCGACTCCAGATATTCAAGCAAATAGCCTCACACCGTTTTGAAGAAATTGCAAGATTGCACATTTCATTCAATGGTAATTGGCTTATGGCCTGATTCAAGTCGTCATCAGACATTTTGTTGTAATATTGATTGTATTTAATAGGTGCAGACGCAATTTTTGATCCGATAGGAAGGAAATTCATATTTTTTCACAAATATGCTTTCAAAATTGAAGAGATGTGTGCCGAACACTTTACGATTCACAATTGTAGTATCTTACAGAGTGTGTTAACCTTATATACTCTGCAGTCAAAGGATTTTGCTAATGACATTTATATTTCAGGTTTACTTAAGATCAGAAACGACGAAAAGGTCATAAAAATATTAGGCAGTTCTGGGAATCTGTTAATTAAAATAATTGTATAATAATAGGTATATTCATTAAATAATTCTTATGAAGGCTCAATTTTAGAATTTCGGGAACTGCATCTTTTTAAGCCATCTGTTGCTGTCCACTGCAGCATCCTACAAGAAAGAAATAAAGTTACAAGGGGTGGGGGAGAATGTGACTACTGTGTGCCTAAACTGAACTCCGACCTCCTACACTTTAATAAAAAAAAAGGATTCCGATGTTGACAGTAGTCCTAACGGGGACTGCACAATTGGTCTGATGGCCCAAAGGATGCACTTTCCACATAATGATTTCCGTAGTAGCTGAGGATGAGGAAAAATCAAAAAGTATTCAACATCTCTTATGCGACTGCTCTGATCTTCATAACATAACAATACCCGAGGAATGAACATGGGTTTTCCCACATTTGCTTTTAATCATATATGACATGTGTTCATCTCCGGAATTTCCGGAATTATGTTTTAATCTTTTGTTGTATACGTAAGATTTTAATTACAAAATGCAGAACACATTCTTCTAAAATTGAATAAACAAGTTATGTACGCGAAATCAATTCGATCGAATCTTCGTTGTATAGAAGTATATGAAATAGAGAAGTTCTTTAGATATTTTTTTTTTGTTAATGTTTTTATTTTTTACATTAATCGCAATTGCTTTAAACATTGTTGTGATCTATAACAATTACAAGGGATTTGCCTACTTGTTTGAAGATCATCGATTAGGTCCACCTTTTTTAGTTTGCGTTCTGTTGCATTTTGGATGCCTTTGAAGCTGCTGACTTTAACAGCTGATGTATACATACATATGTATATTGATTCATTGATTTCATCTGGAACTGTAGTTCTATTGAGATGTGAATTTTGATACAGTCGGAAAGATTCCTCTATAACGAAGTCCTTAGGCTGTGGAATCACAATTTTCTCTATTGGTGAATGTTCTTTATAGCGAACATATGTAAGTATATTGTTTTTGAATTGTAATCAAATAAATTGGTTTTTAAATATTTGTTTATATGATATCTGTCGGATTAGTATACTGAGTTAAAGTTAATCCTATGAATATAATAGATTAGTCTGTTTTATCCGCTACTTTTTAAATTTTTTGGAGCAGTTTTTATACAATAAAAAAGGGATCTGATCGCTGGCGGCTTTTGGGAGCAGGGCAACCACGCGGGGTCTCACGCTCTTTACGCCGCATTATAAAACTCACGTCACGTAATACAATTATTCGCAAATCACGTGAAGACTAAAATTGTTGACGAAATAATAAAGAATAAATTTTATGATTATTCTCGTATTTTTGATTGCACCCGAGATGTTTCTCGTGTTGAACAGCTTTCAATTATAATAAGATTTGTTGATACAAATACAGAACATTTTATTTGCTGCTGGGTATACCATTGCAAAGCTGCAGAGAAAACAAAAAGTGATGTTTAGAAACTTAAAATTAATGAACTTGCTTATTTTTTGCTCGGTGGAAATCACAACTGGAATCTGAATTTAGGAGACAAAGCATCGTTCTGCTTTCAAGCATCTTGATTTTGTTTTAGTTTGTTACAAAGACTGGTCACTATGTTTACCGGCTCGAGTCAGAGGTGGGCTATATTAAAACCACTTGTAAAATATATATTGCTAAACCCACTTTTCGAAAACACATAGATGGAAATGTAGGGTAGAATCGATAAAGGAAAATGACGTAACTCATTCGTTAATTCATTATGATATACTTAAGGACTACAGTCTTAGAAAGAGCCGCAAACATCATTTCTGAATCCCTGATTCTTTTAAGGCATTAATGGACCTTAGTTTAATATGGTTAACTTCCAATAAACAATTTTAAAACTCGAAACTTATTTATTAATAACTATCAACATTTCTCGGGAAGTGTCATCATAAAAACTAATTCTACAAAAACAAAGGTCTCGCAAAGGTCTACCCGCCCGGAGCATTGCAATGGCCGCCACTGGATCTGATATTATAGTAGTGAATGTCAAAGTTGTTGATGTTGAATCTATTATTGATAATGAATCACATCAAATGTATGTATGTATGTTTTTTTACTACTCATGACTGATGGATGAGTAATGCATCATAATTGAAAACATCTGTTCCGGAAGTGATAGATTGCAATAATATTTTGATGAGATTATTCTGTTTAGATAAAAATGAATTAATGTTTTCTTTATTAAAAATCGAAAATATTTATTCATCAACTTTGTGTTGAATTATTGGTCACTGAATAATAATTTGATTTAAATTTGAATTGTTTTTTTTATCCATTTTAATTGTATAAGTGTGAATTTTCTTGAATTAAACTAATACAACGTATACAAAATAAATAGTAAATTTTTTTGAAATTTGAAATTTTTCTCCTACAATCGATTGTTTTTATTACAATCGGGGATTTTTTCGATTCCCTAAATCATCATCAATGAGAGAATGATTATGACAAATAGAATCGCTCTCATAATGTTTCACTCACTAATAAAAAGTATCGTTCATCTCTAACATGAACTATACAAGACTTTTGTTGAGGAATTTCATTTTTCGCTCAATTTTTCTAACGAAAAAACCAAGCAAGGCAAAGAGAAATTGAAAAAAAACAGAAACCTTGTCACGAAACCGAAACCTGAGCAACCAAAATTTTAGTGCATAGAAAATAATAAATAATTACTTTATTAATAAGAGAAGAAGTTATTTGATTGCAAGATTAACCACGCAAAAAAGAAAAGGAGAGCGTGCTGGTTGACACACACACACATTCACACACAACCGATACAGCCGACACACTCAACCGACACACACACACGAAGGGCAAAGAAGAGAACGTGGAAAAAATTTTGCTTCGCTTTTGCTTAATTTGGATTTGGATTTAAGAAAAATAAAGAAAACTACAATAGAAGAAAAACATTCAGCTCAGCGCATTGAAAAAGAACAGAATTAATTTACATGACGGGTGAAGAATTTAAATTTGTTTCTTTTTTGTCTCAATAATTTTTTTTTTTTTTTTGTCTCTCTCTCTGAGTGCACAAAATAATGAAATTCTCATGTGAAAACAACAAAGTTCTTTAAATCAGAATACAACAACAGTTATGCTACTTTGTGTTTGTGGAATTGATGTGAAACAAAAAGAAAAAAAAAAAAAATTGAGTCAAATTAAATTGAAGTAAAGTATCGAGACGGGAACAAACATTTTAGGAAAAGCACACCTAAGACAGAGCAAGAAAAACATTAAATTTTTGTGAATATTCTTTTATAAATGCTTCAAATTTGTTTTTTTGTTGCCCTGTGCGTGTTTGTTGATTGATAAAAAAAATAAAAAATAATAATAAAAAAAAATATATTATAATATATAAATTCTTAGTTTAGTTAAATGGCCACGATTAGAAAATAATAATAATAAGTGATTTTAAGAAAAGAAAAGAAATTTCTAAATAAAAAAATTAAAACAACATCACGCGAAGTGTGTAGAAAACTCGTTTGCAACAACAACAACGACGACAATAGACATCAGACGCTTGCTGACCAACCAACCGACAGATCGACCGACCGCACCGTGCTGAGAGCTTAAAGCTGATCGCAGCAGCAGCAGCACTTGAGTTGAGAAGACAAGCCACAACCAATCAGTCATTCAGTAAGCTAGTAGCCGATTGCTGCGACCGGCCAACAAGAAGAGTAGACGACGGACGACGTCACCAAAAGCATAAAGCATCGGACGCACGCACCACCATTATCATAATCAACAACAACATTGTTATTCTGTGGCACGACAGTATATCATCAGCAGCTGGAGCAGAAGGCTGAAACTGACACTGTTAAAGTTGTCGTCTCATCAACAGCATGGATGAAGACGACAACCAACCCAATGACGATATAACTATCGATGATGAAGTCGATGAGTACGTCAGCAGGCTGGAAGCAGCTGCAAACGCCGAAGCAGCTATTGCTGCTGCCCAAGCTATAGTCGACACAATTGGCGAGGATGGGAATGAAGGTGAAGATGCTAGAATTAATACAACTGACAATTACAACAATGAATCTAATCTATATCATCTTTCTTCAGTTGTGATGAATCTGCCAACAGGTGTATCAATTACTGGTAACACTGCAACAGCATTAACAGTCGCCAATGTTGATAGTTCCGGCGCTGTACCGGGCACATCAAGTCGAAACTTAGGACTACCATCTCGTCCAATGCGCAATAACACACTACCATCACGTCCAGTGGCTTCAACAGCAGTGACAACTTCACCAACATCACGCATTCATAGTAATAGTAGTGGCACATCATCTTCTGCTTCAACTACCGCAGCAGCAGCAACCGGGACAAGTAATTCTCATTTTAATGATTGGGATTCCAACCATGGTAGTGATAGTGGACGTACTAATAATGGTGGCAGCAGCGCCGGCACTACTGGTGGGGAGACTGGAGCAGAAGCAGCTGATAATGGGGGCCCAAAACCAAGTTTCTTCTTTGGAACATCCTCATTTAGCTTACGCAGTCGCAAAGAAGTCGCTGCTTTAGTGAATACTGAATGCTGCCGTGGCGGTCCAACACCAGATTTAGATTCTATTATGGAAACATTATTCCATACTGGCACACCAATTGATAATCCAGATAATATCGAATGGATACGATGGCTTATCGCTGGCGGACGTACACCCCAAGAATTTGTAAAAATTGGTAAGTTCAAAAATGAGAAAAACTAAAATAGCAAACTTGTTAATGTATTATGTTATGACTACTACACTCCTTTTTTTTTGCGTGCTCTCACTGAGCGCAAATCGGATAAGCTCAGCTGATCGCCCAAGCATTTGCAGTCGTTGCCCTCGAAATCATCAAGTAAATGGGTGTGGGGCACGCATGCATGCAAGCCATAATATGAAAAATTTTCGATTTGACAGTACATACACACACCACACCACCATGGCAACAAAAAAGTAACGATAACAACAACATTATTATTAACATCAATATTGACTATGACAATGACGGCAGTAATGTTGGAAATGCCAATTATTTGTCGCACACTCATCCTCCACCCACCTTTCTCACCTTCATCATCTCGACCATCTTCTAATTTTGTTAACTCATAATCTCATCTATTTAATTTGTTCTGTTCTATTCTATTCTGTTCATGTTATCTCTTTGTTTTGAATGGATGCTTTATGCATCAACTCTTGTCTTTTGTCTCTCTTCTGTTGTGTCACTGTTGTTGTTCTTGTTGTTGTGACCTCGCTGATGCATTCATTTAAATATTTTAAGTTTACTTGAGTTTGAGTAGTTTGATGACAAACTCTTCCACGTAAGAGAAGAACAGACCCAAATCTAGATACTTACTCACCGAACTTTGTTAAAGAAAATAAATGAGTAATAAATATAACAACAGAATTTTGTTAAGAGTACAAAAAGAAGGAAAAACAGTCAAATGGAAAGAATGAAAAGAAAAGAAGGGAGTCAAAGTTGGGTTTAATAAAAGAAACAAAAACTAATTATTGTACAATAGTAAAAATTGCATTATTGCAAAATAAAACACGACCGAGTGAGCGCAGCAAAGTTTATTGACCGTCATTGTCGTTGATTTGATATTGTTGACAACCAAAAAAGACAGCGAACCATTCATCAATGCAGTCAGTTATGCAGTTAGGCAGTTAATTAGTCTACTAACTAGACAACACATTTAGTAACTCCAAAACATCGCCAGTATGTTGGTAGTGGTAGAAATGTTCACCAGTGCAATTTGCACACTCCCTTGTCATCATCATCAATCCATTGATCACAACGCTCTCACCATAGCCATTACCATTCTCACCCACTATCATTTGCTCTACAACAACACAAATGCACGTACACACACACTGACTTACCTATGTATCTACATATGTATGAATGTATGCATGCATGCACTTATGTTTGTATGGGCTCGTGCCACTTTTCTCAACTGAAAATTATACGTCCGATGGCACCGCCTGTTCGTTTAACCTAAACACATGATGATGATGCCACATGCTCCTCCGCTCGGTCGCTGGCTCATAGTCATAATTTGTCCGACCCAACTGGCGGCTTTTCATCATTGTACTCATTGTCATCGTTGTCATTGCTTTCTTGTGTTCGTTCTACTTTTTGAAGTAACTTTAACTATTGTCAGTAATGCGTCGTGATATGATAAAGAAAAGATTTTTTTACATGTAATTTATAATAATTTAAAAATTAATCTACAATTTATACATATGAAGATATGTAAATAAGTAAATGATGTTGATGATGTTTGCAAAATGCGTGTACTTCAATGATGCTGCTACATTTTCTGCCGCTGCCCTTTGTGATTTTCTCACCCACATTCTGTAATTGTATCATTCAGTGTCTCCACTCACAAAGAGTATTGCAATCTTGGTCAACAGCACAGCACAGCACACAATTGTTGTCAAGTGTAGTGCTTTAGTAGTACTAATAGTAGTAAGATCTACTAGACTATATGGCGTCTTGTTTTACAGATTGATTACACACACAGAGAGAGAGAAACAATAACAACCTGCTAAGCAAAAGCCATTGAAATTGATATGAAATAGTTTGTTTGTGTAGAGGAGTGAAGTGGAGTATACGGCAACATTGCATATAAATCAATTTCACCACTTACATATGCTTTCGCTATAACGCGAACTCTCTTTACACACACACACACGTGCACACACATACAACGGGTTATCTATAAGTGCTTCTTCTTTCGCTTTGCCTTTGCTACTTTGGTTTGCTTTTTCATCGCCATTGATTAGCTTTTTATTGCCGGCCAACGTTATAGTTTTCGCTGTCATTGTTATTGTCGTCGTCGCCATGATGGTGATGTTAAGTTGTTTTATTAATATGATCTATTTTCATATAATTTGTTGTAATTTTCTAAATTTGCCTATTAAATAATACATTTTCACATAAAAGATTCTTTGCATTATCGCACAGTACAAAAGATGCGTGATCTGCATCATGCTGCAATCAATGATGACTCTGATCACACGTTTAATGCATCATCTCCTTACCTCCCTTCATTCCATGCTTCCCTGTGTAGTCCAGCACCTTTCTTCATTCAGTTTCAATCATCTGTCATCAGAATATCACTTTAAAAAATTGAGAACACCAATGACACCATGAGAAGGAAATAGAATTTAAAGAAATTAAGCAAGCTCTTTATTTGTTCTCTTTGCGTATGGCATATACATATAGTTAGCTTCTTCTCTTTGACCACTCACTCACTCACTCATTCGCTCCTAAAAAGCTGACACACCTGTTTGATTTGTGCCAAACACGACAAAAAAAAGATCAATAAATTTGTGGGGGATTTCAATCGATAGAAGTAAACTACAGAATTTATTTCATTATGACACATCGTTTTGGAATTAGATATTTAAAAAAAAAAAAAGACAGAAGAATATAAGGAAACATCTACAAATGCAATTCTGGCATTAATATTTTTTATTTCAATATGATTCGCTTTGAATTAAATGCATAATTATAGATTAAATTTAATTGGAATTTTTCCGTTGTATTAAATACAATATTAGTATGATGATGCTGATGATGTTGCACACCTTATATACAAATGCATATAGATGTATATATGTAATATATACCATAGTATGTAGATACAAAGCATTCTATACTATATATGATGATGACTAATATAAATGACCATATATGACTAGCCACCAACAACAACCAATGATTTTAAGATAAATCTCATTTTGCTGCTATTGAGATGAGATTATGGCAAAACATGAAAATAATAATAGAGTCACGTACAAACATACATACATATGTATTTACATATATTAATGCTTATAAAGCTAAAAAATGCACACAAATTTTTCCTATGGTTTTTCCAAAATTTTGAATACCCTTAAAGATAGTAGGTAGTAGAGGACCAGCTTACTTATAGTGAGTGAACTGAATCTTAAGAGATTCAACGTGAATCGACTTTGGGTTTACACTATCGATTCAGATTCAGAAACAGCTATTTTTTGTTTTGTTTACACATACATTCAAACTGAATGTTGCGCGTACATTGACTAAATACAAACGTACAATTTATGAAAAATATGTGATTTGCAACCATTTGAAGGGTATGCAAATAGTTCTTGCAACTCATTTTTTCATTCATGCTAGGTATTTTACCAAAATATCAACAAAAATTATACAATTTCAAATTTGCCTATTTTGTTTGTTTATTTTTTGATGATGATCAGCTGTTTTTTGTTTTGGTTTGAAAGAAAAATAGAGCGGAAGTCTGTCGAAACTGAGAGTTTCCAACCGGAAATTACTGAACATTTTTCAGCACTGCCATAAATTTGCCAGCCCTAAAACGATTCAATACTGATTCCATTTTTGATTCAACCAGAATCGATTCACATTTTACAACGAAAACTGACATTTTTCCCTGTACCAATGGTCGATTGAACAGTGAATCGATTCAACTTCACTGCAAATACTCTGTTAGGCCTCTAAAGGTCCGTTGTGATGCCACAACCACACAGTGTTGTGTCCTATTCTCTCCAAGATCCAACCAGAATAGTTTGAAATAGTCGAATAACATTTACCCTTATAGAAAAAATGAAATTGTGTTTGAAATCCAGAAAGAAGGGTATCTTCGGCTATGCCGAAAATGTAATACTCTTCACGCAGCCCCTAGATAACGTTTTTTGTATGGGAGCTACACGATCCAGTAATCCTATAATCTTGAAATTTACATGGTTGATGAATATAAATCAGAAACATATTGTGTGCAAATTCAAGATGATATCACAAAAAATAAAAACAGTTTTTACAATAAGAAAAAATTTTCAACTCTCTAGCTCAAAAACTGAGGGACTAGTTTGCATACATACAAACGAACAGACAGACATGGACTCGTCACGTCATGCTAATCAATAATATATATACTTTATTTGTTGTACGATGTCTCCTTCTTTACATTACAAACTTCTTAACAAATATATAATAGTATTCACTATGTGAAGAGTGTAATAATCTTATTTCACTAAGAGATCCAATGATAAAAAATTACAAAATTTCTCAATAAAGGTTCTACTTGATCTAATATTCTTAGAACATATAGAAATAATATCAATGTAACATAATAGATAGATAATAATATAAATTGATGGTATATTAACTGTAGAATAGAATTTTATTTCAATTAGTAATCCAATGATATAAAATTACAAAGTTTCTCAGATCAATCGGCTTACATTTGTCATATTGACTGCGACATCAGTATCCCATTTCACAAATTTTATATCTACTCTGGGCAAGTATCAAAAGGCACAATATAATTAAATCTTCTTATTGGTTTTAATGGAAAACTTTTTGATAAATTGAGTAAGACTTATTCGACAGATTGCTGATCAAATATTTCCTTATATTTGGTGTTCAATAATTATTTTCAGTTAAAAGTTGTGGATGTTATAGAGAAATTAAAATGCAAGAACGTTATTTGAATGCAATTTTATTACTTACTTTGGTATTTGTTAGGTGGACGGACTATCTCTTCTAGTAATCGGGAAACCTCTAGATCTGATATATTGTTCGTAAAATGAAATACATACTTAATATGTACATATATTATTCAGACCCTTCTTTTAAACAGACATAGTTCAATCAATTATACTTGTCACGCAGATTATTTCCAAAATTTAATCTCTGACGCAAAGATTTATACTTTACAAAGATCATAACAATATAATAATCCTAATAATACACACTATTGTAAACAAAATAATTTAATATTGAGAAGTTATTACATATGTATTACAAATGTTTGTACAATTGAAGCTATATATTCTAATACATAATTGTGTGCTGCTAGATGCATTTTTTGGTATTAGTATTGGCCATAGTATTGGCAATTTGTGTATGCCTTTGGCAGCATAGAATGAATTTATTGGAACATTACTGAGGTCTTAGTAGATTTGAAAATGTTGCTCAGCTAAATGTTGTCGATCTAAAGAGAATAAATAATGGGAAGGATCCATGTCTGTAAGATTGCGTTATATAAAATACATCATACAAACAAAGTGTGTGTGTGTGTTATTCCCTTTTTATAGATCAATTTGATCTTGGCGATGATATGAATGGCGGCTTTCTTGATTTGATATTTAGCTATTCGAATTTTTAATTTATACATTTCCGCCTCTCATCATGTTTATAATATTGGATAATTAAATGTTCTTCAATATATAATAATCTGAGGTAATCTACGTGGTTCAAAAATGGACCTGAGAATTTTGTCATTAAATATGATTGTTATATAATATCTTTGAATAGGATATTTTCTGGAAATTCTTTCTTTTAGTATATAGAAAGACATCTACCAGGGACCATAATATTTTTGAAAATTTCTATCCACATTTCTCATTATGAAAAAATCATTATAAGAAAAATAATAATCACATTATATTTTCTATATTTTATTCAATTGCAGTACGCAGCTATGATAATCATGCAAAATGTGGTCTTGTGTGGGTGCCACATGTAGTGGCTTATCGGTGCCGAACATGCGGCATATCGCCATGCATGTCCATTTGTCGCGATTGCTTTAAGAAAGGCGATCACACCAATCACGATTTCAATATGTTCTTGTCACAAGCTGGCGGCGCTTGTGACTGTGGCGACACATCAGTAATGAAGGCAGAGGGCTTCTGTAGTGATCACGGCATTAATAATCGCGTTAATCGTGATCCAGTACCTAATAATTTGTTAGCTGTTGCCGAGATAATTATGCCGAAGTTATTGTTTCGCCTACTGCAACATTTCCGTGAGAATAGTGACACTCCAATTCAGACGCATGCCGTTGCTGCTTACTCATGCGAGGAATTCGCCAGTATGCTTATCGATTTGAACAATATGGGCGAGATAATGCGTAAAGTTATGACGCGTGCTCTTATAAATCCAGAAGTGTATAAATACTTTATGGAAATGCCATGCTTAGAAACCCGTCATGGTCGGTTCATGAAAGCAAATCGTGATAAATATGAGGATGCAGTGGGTAGATTTCCAAGTCCAGAACCACCCGATGATTACAAACATTTGCCAGCGTTGGGTGAAAAACTTGTGCACACAACATTGCTAGAGGAGTTCATATTTTGGACTTTTAAATTTGAATTTCCACAAACGTTGGTTTGCTTTTTACTAAACATGTTGCCTGATCAGGATTACAAGGTAAAACGATTACATTGCATAATATAATAAATAGAATATAGTTTTCTAATCTTTTGTTTTGTTCAAAATATTAGGAACATCTGACTCGCACATTTGTCATGCACTACAGTCGAATTCCGTCCGTGCTGGAAATGTCGCGCGATCCCGATACGCTTAGTAATCGTGTTGTTCACATGTCTGTACAATTGTTTTCAAACGAGAGTCTCGCCCTCAAAATGGTCAACGAACTATCGCTGTTGCATGTGATGATTATTAGCTTGAAGCTTATGATGTCCAAAATACTCATCCAAAATACCCTACATGGTTAGTTTCACCCCTTATCACTATTATTAGTTGTGTGTTTAATCATTTTGATATAACTTGTTGTTTCCACAGATCCAGCCAAAAATTTTCACTTTGTCATTGACTGTACACGCCAAGTGATGAAGGATCATTGCTATTGGCCACTGGTCTCGGATTTCAATAATGTTCTTTCGCATGAGTCTGTCGCGTTGGTCTTTTTGCGCGACGATAATCTCATTGATATGTGGTTCCAGTTTCTCTCTATGCTCCAGGGCATGAATGTAAATGTCCGTGAAACTGCATCACATGTTGAATTCGAACCGAACTCATATTATGCCGCCTTCTCATGTGAACTGGAGGCAAGCGCATATCCGATGTGGTCAATTATATCACATCTACAGGATGGCACACATGCCCAATTGGCTAAGAAAATAATTGATTATTGCGTGAATACGCTGCACGAATGGTTGGACTCAATTTATTTTATGGAGCCGAAATTATCACTGGTAATTGTAACTCTTACATTTGTTCGTTTCCATTTTGAAAAAATGTTTCATGTTTCAATTTTTTTTGCAGGAAGAGATGATGCAAGCCTCATTTCATTTTCCACTCCATCGTTACTTGGCTGCGTTCGTATGTCAGGCAGTAACTAAAATGGGTATGTCACTATCAGAAGTATTGCCAACAAGACCATATATATTACCATTATTGATGATTCATCCGCTACGTGTACAGGTGAGTTATCATTTTTATTTTTTTAACTTATAAAATTCAAAAGTTTTCCAACTTCAGTTAGCACAGAGTGTAGAAACCGGTCAACTCAGATTTTTGATCAATTCCCAATTTTAAATATATCAGCATAGAATTCAATTTAAATACAGAATTGTTTTTACAATCAAAACAATAGGCCGCAGTGACAAGGTAACTAGTATCTGCACTTATCTTCCCTTATCTAATAATAAAGATCGAACCAGCTTAACATATTCATCCTCTCTTCTGATTCATATGTCAGTCTCTAAGTAAAAATTGCGCGACATGAAATTTCACCAGAACTTTTACTAAAAACAAAAATACAGTTGAATTGAGAAGAACATCCTCCTTTTTTGAAGTCGGTTAAAAAAGTATAATCAAGATCGAATCAGTACAGCATATACCTCTTCACAGATTCACATGTCATGGTATTAATTTTTAGAATAGAATTAAATTTAATTACATGACTTTTTCTTCAATGACAATTATAGTATTATAAAGATTTTGTTACAATTCAAACAAATGCCGCATTCAGGCTGCAGTGCTAAGGTGACTAGTATCTGCAAAAAAATGTAATGATAAAGATTGCAACAGTTTTCAATTACAAAACTTTTACTACAATAGAATGTTAATATACAGCATATGCCTCTGCTGTAATGCATCTGTTAGTCTCTCTGTTTTTAAGATACCTACATACATGAAATTTCACATACCTTTTACATGACTCAGTCATTAAATTTTTGGGATATTGATGTGAAACATCACTAAATGTTGTTGTATTTTGCTCAATTGCATATTTATACTCTTCACGTAGTGAATAGTACTACAAGTTTGTCAGGAAGTTTGTAATGCAGGAGACATCGTAGATCCCATAGAGTATATATATTCTTAATCAGCGTGACGAGACGAGTTGATCTTGTCATCTCTGTCTGTCCGTCGGTATGTATGCAAACTAGTACCTCAGTTTTTTGAGCTGGAGAGATGAAATTTGGTACGAAGCTTTCTTTTTACCATATGCAGCATATTTGTCGAAATCAGCCGAATCGAACCACTAGGGGGATACCTCCCCAACAAACCCCTACACAAAAGCATGTTCATATTAGAATAACTTTTTTGTTTTTTGTATTATCGATTTGAAAATTAGATGCTATATGTTACTGGCTCATATCCACCAACCATGAAAATCCTCGCACTATCAGAATGGGTTACCTCTCATACAAAACCCTACTCAAATTCATGTTCTTATTAGAAATACTTTTGTTTTTTGTATTTTCAACTTGAAAATTAGACTCAATATGTAACTGGTTCATATCCACCAATCGTGTAAATTTCAAGATCTTAGGATTACTGAATCGTATAGCTCCTATACAAAAAACTTTTTCTAGGGGATAGTCGAATATACCTTTCTTTCTGCTTTTCACTACAGAAGTATGATCAACATAGCATCAATACATATAGCATATACTTCTTTTACGATCCATCTGTGTCAGTCTCTCAGTTTCAACATGACATTTCATCAGATTTTTTACCACAAAAGTATAATCAAGATCGAATTAATATAACCGGATTGAGATACATTTCTATGATTTTATTGATTTCAGTTTGAATTTAGATTGTAGATTTCAAACTTCTACTTGTCTCAATAACTTCTAATTTTAAACCTATTCGATTTTATCCAAAGATTTTTTTTTTTTTGAAGATGGCTATATAAATTTTATGTGAAAGTATTCACATCAGATAAATTAGCAACTATAATTTACCACATAAAACGATTGTTTAATAATAATTTTTGAATGAAATTCGTCCGGAGACTACCTTAAAGAAATATCATTAAAATACTTTTCTTGTTGTTTTTATTATTAGATATTTATATTACTCGACTCGAACAATTGGTAATGCATTTTATTCCAATTGTTTTTCAATAGTCTGTTTCTGATCTCAATACTACGTAGAAAGTACATATGTTTATCATATCATATCAAAGACTAAAGCTACTAAATATCAGACATTCGGTGATAGTAGGATAGTAGATGGTAAGGAGAGGAATGGAAGAGATTACATAAAAAAACCGCTTACATAACTAAAATTGTAATCGCAATTTTGCTGGTTTAACTACTAATTAATGGGTTAGGTTTTTAAGTAGGGTTTCTGATTTCCTCCATTAGGCAACTGCACATGCGGCGTAAAATCATATGTAATAAGTTTTGGAGCAAGAAAACCTCCATAACCCTGACGTCCCTTATGATAAATGCCTATACCAGCGAGTGGCACTGGTGGATTCGAGACCACATCCTGAATATCAATATAGGGTACTGTATTCTGGGCAGCATCCTTATCCATGCTTGTGTTGACAAAATCAATGTATTGATTGTGTCGTGAATCTGGTATAGATTTGACAATTGTACGCGTTGACACATCCGGATCCACGAGTTTGATTTTCTGACGTCGCTCACCACTAACATCCGTATTATCATTAGATTTCCAGAAGCTATTGATTTCGGGCAAGACTAATTGGCCCGTTTCAAAATTAATCTCGGTTAAACGTGCCTCCAAATTCAAGTGGGCACCCACAACACGGAAACGTACACCGGTCACCACAAATGTATGTTCATCGGTAGTAATGTCATCCAAATCAATTGAACGACTCTCATAACTAAGCGTGTGATAGTCCTGACCATTGCGAACACTGCGATCATGAATCTTATAATCCTCAACTGGTTTCCACATTAAACTTGATTGATTGATGGCGCCACGAGGCAATAGTTCACCCTCTTGTATTTGTATGTGGAAGATCCGATTATGCTTCATAAAACGCAAACCAGTAACGACTCTGCAACAGAATCAAAACACAACAAATTATTACAACATGTCCATTTTTGTTTAAAAACTATGCCATCCAATGCTCACCTGTTTTGTTTAGCATCTGCCAATGATTCACGAAGATTGAAATAACGATCTGACTTGGGACCCTGTTCATCGCATAAGCAGAAACAATAACTGCAATGCCAGAAAACATAGCGCCACCAAGAGTCCACTTTTGTTGTGCCGCGTACACAATGATCCTTCTTGCCAAGCACACGACCATTTTCATATTCAATGAAATCATATCGTCTGGTACTATTCAGGGACTGTAAAGAAGATACATCATATATTATTAATATACATATAGGTGTATGATTCTTACCGCTGGACAAACCCACATATCCGAGTCCACAAATCTACAATTATACAAACGACCGGAACACTTGGGTTGTCTGGCACAATACAATTGTTTGAAGCAACCCTCTGAACGTGTTGACTGATAGAAGTCACAAGTTTCACGGCAAGTCTCATCATTATTCAGATCCACTTCATTTTCAATAAAACCCTGAAGCAGCCTAGTTACCTCATCATAGGTTTTGCCCGCAACATGTTTCAATGGATCACAACGCCAGATAATTCGATCTGCCCGACGCATTATCTCTCGCAATAGTTTCAATGTTCGCTCGGTACGTTTCTCATAATCGGAACGCATCAGTTGTGCCTCTTGGGTGAAATTACCCTTGCCATAGATACGCAACATCATCCATGAGAATTCCATCATTGTGTAGCCCTTGAGCTCTGTTAGTGCAATATCAGCGTAAAGTGAATAGATGAATTGTTGTGGTGATTGTAATGTATGACAGATTTGATCTGTTGAAGTCTGTCGATAGAAAACAAACGGAAATTAGAATCAAATTGATGGAATGTAATAGTGTTCGAAAAACCCCCATATCTAAATCACATTAGAATGGGCACATGGTGGTTGGGCTCTCTCTCTCTCACTCTCTATAAATTATAAGCAATTATCTGAAATTGAATTATTGATGATTATTTGTCGATTTTCCCTTTTCAAATCGAATAAAATCGATTTTCTCTTAGCAATCAGTTGATGGTCATTGTTTGTTGTGTTGGATTGTAAGTGGTATCCACAAGTTGTTGTTACACTTGGTTTCATCTTAGCTATTGACACATACATACACAAACCAAACAAACACGCATACATATGTGTCTGTGAGTGTATTCTTGATTTTGTAAAATTTGAGCTTTGAATATTTATACATATGTATTTGCTTACTGCGCAAATATATTATATTTTTTGCCAGATAAAAATGGCTGGCGGATGGGCACGAAAAATTTAATGAAATGCAAACAATTATAAATGATGAACGAACGAACGAAGAACTAACCGTCAAAGCACGATAATAAAGCGCCTGTTTAACCATTATTAATTCAATATCCTGATATATACGTGACATTGAGAATGTTTTATCATTTCGCAAAACTGTTTCCGTAACATCTAGGACTGCACGTTCTTCAAGATTATCACTTGTAGTTTCACTCATCATAATATTCTGTTTGAAAATAAAGAGAAATAAGAAGATAAGTGAGGCTTTGTTCCATTAACACACGTCTTTTGTTCCAACATATCATTTTGTGTTGTGTGTATTGTACCTTATAAAAGTCAAATATGCCATTTATTTGTAAAAGATCACGTTCGAGGAGATTCCATTCATAATGGTTAAGTACGTCATAGCGACCCTTCTCAAAGGAATGCTGCATTTGCGGTTCATTTATGAAAGCCCGATGCGTATTATAGACCTTACGCAATTGTGTCTCTTTGTTATTGGCACTATTCGCTGTACGTTCCAAATATTGCCATAGATCATCTTCAAGTACATAATATTGTTCTCGCAACGCATCAACTTCCAATGTTGGCAATCGATGCCCATGAACAAAAGTAACAATGGGCATTGAAAGCAATGCAATCAGTGCAAGCCAATCCCCAAATCGAAGGAGCCCCATGCTCATATCCAACGCCATGTTGGATATTCTTTAGTTGTCCTCGTTGTCGTTAGCGCTACTATCTATAGAAATGCAATGTTTCCTCTGATTCTGACACTTGTTGGTTGGTTTTTAGTTGCTCACGTCACGTCGCGTCGCGATTTGTTATTTTATTTTATATAAACTTTTTGTTTTATAATTCATAAGAACAAAGAATTAGTTGTGGTTATTTGATGTTGTTATTGTTTGCGCCGCTTCCGTGCGATTTGAAAATCTTGTGTGTAGAGTAAACAAGCAAACAAAGCTCAGAGAGGAGCCTCCAGCAGCCAACACGCTTTTATCAAAGACTCAACACTCAATTTAAATCTCAGTTGAACTTAGATTGATTTTGTTTTTTTCGATGTTGTTGTTTTTATATTATTATTTTAACTAACAGTTGTTTTGCTCTTTGTTAAAGATTGAATGAATAATAGTGAGTGATTTTGATTTATTTTGAAAATTTTTAAATTTTTATTTAACAAAACATATTTATTATTTATGATTTGTTTTTTTGCGATTTATTTTCCATTTGTATATTATTTCACTTTTGTCTTGCTTTCGCTCGCTTCTCACGGGCGCGCACACAACACAAACACACAGAAACAGAATCTCAAATCACACAAGCGCATACACATTAACGAACTAACTAACACCCATGCATGCAAATGCTACTCTCAATAATATATCTGTTGTATTGCTTGCTCTTCAGACACACGGTGCGCTTTAAAAATCTGTTGCTGTTACAGTGAACACAAATCCAAACTCAGCAGCGGTAAAGCTAAAACTAAAGCAAAGTGAAGCCAGCAGTCAGCTGAACTACTGAACTAAACTGAAATGAACTGTGTTTTGTTTGCTGTGCTGAGTTAGCTGAGCTGCTGCTGAACTGTAGGTACTTATTGTTGTTGTTATTATTATTGGTCAATTCTTATGAGTGAGTGGGTGAGAGGAGAGTTCGCGCGCGCTCGCGCACTAACTCTGTGTAGTAGCATTGTAATTCTTATTACTGTTGTTGTTATTGTTGTTGCTTAGCACTGATTTTTGTTATTTCTTTGTTCACTTTATTCTCTCTCTCTCTCTCTTCATTTCTGCTTGCTTTGTAGTGAGTGAGAGTACAGTGGTTTGTGTATTTACAAAAAAAAAAACTTATTGCTTGCTTCAGCAAAAAAAATATGTGTTCAATTGGGATTGAATTTCTTGAAATTTTAAAATGTTATGTTGAAGGAATTATTATTTTTTTTTTTAAAGCAATCTAATCAGCACTTTATGTTTATCGTTTCGTTTGGAAATGTTGTTGATGATGATGTCATTGATGAGAATTTTTATATGTAAATAAAATTATATTTTGCTTTCGACCGTTGCACTATTTTTTTGATTCAATGCATTTTAATGTTTATCTCTTGTTAGAGAATATAGAATGTATACATATGTAGGTATATATCATGTGCAAATATGTATGTTTAAAATTGTCGTGTTGTGGTAGTTTTATCATATGTCATGTTTAACATGTGTTTGTTGATTTGTGTGAGACTTAAAAGTTGTCATCGCCAGCCATCGTCACCATTACCTCCCACTGTGTGGTGCATTATCAATGTTGACACAAAAGAATTTTTTTCTATGAGCTCTCTTTATATACAATATACATACATACATAGGTATATGCATATACATATGTTTATCGATATAGACATATGTATGTTTGTATGTGTATGACATGAATTGTTTGTTTTTTTTGTGGTTTTGTTTGTTTGTTGGTAGTGACGAACGCACCAGACAAGAATCTCAGCTCCTCTCAAGGCATTTATTTTACTTTCCCCTTTTATTTTCAATCCAAAAAGAGACTTCTTTTTTCTTTTTGGAATGCACAACTTTGGTTGGTATGTTGAACTCGTTCACTACTCAGAGGTTGACAGTCTCTTCCTCCCATCCTCCTTTGTAGTTTCCTTCCTCATATTGTTTATTGTTAAATAAATTTATTATTATTATTATTGTAATAAATTTTTGTTGCGTTGCTGCTGCGTGATTTTATTAAATAATTTGTTTTTATTTAAATATTTTGCGAAATGTTCGCAACAATAAAAACTTAGTTGTGTCTCATCCATGATATGTAAGTACAACATTCAATGAATAATAAAAAGCATAAACACTTTCATATGAGAATGGTGATGGTGGTTTGCATTGGTTTGTTGAATAGATGAATGACTAATCTGAAAATTCTGCGAAGCTTATTATGATTTTGTTTCTTTTTTGTATATTAACTTTGGTTCATACTAAAAAAAAATTTCACTTGATCATTCTTTGTGCTTTCTTTTAAAAATACGCTGAATACAGTAAGAAAGTAAGAAAGAAAGAAAGGCAAATTAAAGAAAAAAAAAAAAAAAAAAAACAATTGTGTGGAAGTGGTGGAAAGGGGCGAGAGAGAGAAAGAGAGATCTATATTAATACATAATAAAGAATTTTGATGTGTGAGGTGATACCGGAAAGTCCAGTTACATTTTAAGTTGTTGCCTTTAGCTTGGAATTAAGATGAACTTTGCATGACTAATGAACAAGATCAGAATAGACAGATTTTAGACGGAAGCTTTAACAGCATACGCGGTCACACTCATCTCACACACCTTATTATTATTACTTTAAATCACTTTATACTTGGCTAGAGAAGCTTAACTCGGTTTTTTTTTAACTAAACAGTCAAAATTATCGGTTTCTGTGTGTATTATAAGATAAGAAACATACATATTTGTTTGAAAGGGGATATGATATTTCATTCAAATATGTACATATATGAGTGATGATCATAACTAAATGTATACGTATATATTTATGTATGTAGTATTTACCTCATAGTTTTGTGCCAGCTGTGATAATAGATTTGTCGTTGAGGAGAAGGAGGAACTATTATTTAGTTGTTCATCATTACTATCATTGTTATTTATACTGCCGCCGCTGCCGCTACCCAAACCATTGCCAATTAATGTCAAATGCAAACGATCCATAAGATGATGTACTGAATATGCATTGGGTGACACTGTCCATTCGGAAAATGTTATCAATGTGCTCATCTCGAGTTTATCCCTATATTCTTCATACTGCTGCATCTGCTGGTAGCGTGATGAAATGCGATTCATTGTATCTGTGATATCAATCATTTTGGCAATGAGTGGACCATTTGTACTAATGGTATCACTGACCGATTCAATGGCCAAAGCTACATTTTGAGCATGCTATAAATATTATGTATACACAAGATTGAAAAAAAATACATATATAAATTATTTATTGGATTGGATTGGATGGGATGATGCTCACCTTTTCTTCTGTTTGATCAATTTGTCGAGTAACTTCCTTAAGGCGTTGCAACACTTTACGTTGCTTCTCACGCATCAATGGAAACTCAATGTTTGCTGCCAGTGGTGATGATTGTACAATATCCCAAGCTTTCAGTATACCAGTGGTGACCTCTTTAACAATGTGTATGATATCCAAGACATCTTCAATGACAGCATCAGCTGGTGTTGGTATATTGGCGACTAGAATGAACCATGTAAATAAAATGCATGTGGCTATTGGTGTGGTTCTGTTGGTGAAGGAGGCGGCAGTAGCGGCTTTCTTTGTTCTTTTGTTGCTTATTTTAAACTGCATTTTTCTATTTAATTTTATACAGATATCTGTGTTTGTCGTTTGTTGAAATCAAATCAATCTTATGTTATTATAATTTTTTTTGATCTGGTTTCATCACAAATTTTTTGTGAACACGTCAACGAAATACATATGTGTGTATATATATATGTTATTCTTAATTTTATCCAAACTTAAATGAAATGATAATAAGTTTAAATGAAGAAAAAAAAAACTAATATGAATAAATAAAAATAAGAGTTCACAGCAGAACAGAAACACAAACAAGAAACTGCAAAATTACAGCTGCATGCGCTCTACTTAACTGTGAAAATACGAATGAATCAATGACTCAGTGTATTCTGAGACAGAGAGTCAGTAAGAGTCAACGTCAGTTGTCTGCCTGAATGTCAGTCTTTCTGCTAGTCTGTTTGTTTGTCTATCCAATATAACATTTAAAGCATTTCTCATCGTTGCTGATACTGCTGTTGCTACTTATTTTTGCTTTTGCTATAAGCAAACAAAACGCTCGCTCACACTCGCAGAGGCAGGCGCATTTATCTTTTCTTTTGTTATAACACTTCTCTTCTCTACTATGATGTCTCTGTGTGTGCTTTTCTTTATTTAGTTAGTCTCCGCTGTCCTGATGTGATCTTATTTTCTGATGGTGATGCTTTTATTACACTTGTTATTCCCTTCAAGCTTCTGTCATAAACCACACAACATTTTGCTACATATGTCTTTTTCTTATTTAATTACTTTTTTCATTTTTGGTGGATGTGCACTGCTTAATCTTTTTGCTCATTGTTGTTGGTGTTTGTTATTCTTTAAGCCTTTCGTTAAGGGAGTTTCTTCTACTTATTATTCTGTTGCGCATAAGTGAAAGAGAGACAACTTACTTGTCTGAACAAAGTCAGAGTTGCTTAAAAAATTAGCGAGAGTGCTGCCAACTCGGTTTGAATTATGATTTTAACTCTAACAAATATTCTTACAATTGAGGAATTCTCTGTTAATTGGTTAATATTATTTCCGTATTCTCTACAACATTATCCAATATCACTCCAATAGAATTTGAAAAATAGTTAACTCTTTATGGATCCTCATGTCATTTATTTATTTTAAAGCTGTTCCCTCTCCCATAATCGGCACTCTGTTTGAAGCATGATATTTGTAAAATGGGATATAACCAATTTCATTGCGTTATTTGTTGAAGGTCTACTGACAAAAGTCATTCAGAGCACTCAAGAGGTAAACATTGATTAAAAAAATGTATAGCCTTTCAGAAAGGATTTACATATTCCCAAAAGAACTAAGAAATTGATATGCATGCCAAAAAATTAACTGAGGATTTCTATAGGAATTTTGAGTAGTTACTATAGGGCAATTTGAATGGGCTGGTGGATATACCTATAAATGACTATGATTGACCCTTCTGTGCTTTATCATGATGTTTGCACCGTTCCAAAGAAGAAGTCAAGTTGTTCACTGGCATTTAGAGTGGTTATTGTAGACTAAATTCTATATACTTGAATCAGCAGAATGATAGATGAAATCTTCTTTATCTTAAGAACAAGACCGCACTGGGCACCACAATGGAATCATTTGTTAGTTCGCGTGTACATAAGTACATCATCACTCTTATATAAATAATATAATCAAATCTCTTGGCATAAGAATTATAGATTTCTACCGCTTGCCATAAAATTGGGCATGGGGAATCACCAATTTCATAAGAATTATGAAAATCTTGCTAGGCAGGAATATTTGTAATATATTCTTTATTAGCGATCAAGTTGATAAGCGAACATTATCTTTTTTCTTTTTTTTTTTTTCATTAAATTCACATACATGTCTACCTATGTATATGAATCTAATCAAGCTTCTTGTTAGATCCACGAAACATACATACAAATGATTCGAGGTTTTTGATATCTGCTTTAATCAAAGTTCACATTATTATGGCATAGAACAGAATGGACCAAAATTATAGTATTTCCAAAAACTGAGTTTAGTTTTGAGAATGAGATCATCATGAATATTATGTACTCTTATTTTATACTTAAGAAAAATACTAAGTGATTCGTGGAGAATTGAGTTGCAATAGGCCTCTGTGTTCCTCTCGCTTTCCCTCAAATAAAATGACTCTATGAATTAGTTTCCATAAGTCCAGTGCTCACTTTTATATACATGTATAATTCAAAATTGTGTTTTTTCTTTTTCATTTTTCAGAGTTTCTTCTATGAAATACTTGCTGGGAAATGGGTACGAAATGGACTACAAATCAAGGGACAAGCAATGACTTATATACAAGCGAATTTTTGCAATTCTATGGCAGATATGGATCTATTTTTTCTACAAATTTGTGCCACAAATTTGCCCCAATATTTCTTTTTGCAAAACACCATAGAATTGTTTGATGTTGGACCTTGGTTAGAGTCAGCAGCATTAAAGCAACCACAAAAAACGGAACAATCATCGATGCTCGAAGGATTTCTTACATTCCTAGCGACGCTGGTGACAAGTCGCACTAATTTAGGCAACGATGAAGCTACACAATGCATTATTGAGATCAGTGCATTACTTTCCACCGAGAATAAGACACATTCTCAATTATTGGAATTGATGCCTGAACGTTCCGGTAATGTGCACACGAAAAATTTTGAAACATTTCTTAAGAAATTATCCGTGTACAAGGCTCCGTCATCTGGCTCGGAAAATCTTGAACAAGGATTATTTACACCAATTGATGACGTGTGGGAGCAATACTATGATCCGCTTCATGTATTATTGCGTGCTGTGCATCGACGGGACTTTCAGTCATCGTTAGATCGCTTCACTACATATGTGAAATCAAAAAATAGAATGCCAGCAAGTGGCAATTTGTGGCCACCATTTCGTCTGCCGCTGCCGGTGGGAGGCGCCTTCAGTGATCCGTGTCAAATATTGAATTCCCGTGTTTTTCATTCAACAATCTTATCGATACTCTTTCGTGCTGTGCACTCGCGTGATGTATCCGAACATTTACTGGCATTGGCTGTATTTCTACTAGAGATTGCCATTGAGACAAGCAGCGACATCAATACAATGGGCGAAAAGGCAGCTGCAGTTGTCGAATGCGATCCAAAGCACAAAGGTGGCCCATATGGCATGTATTTGCGTGATCCGCCAAAGTTGTTTCAATGCTATCCAACAGACAACCTCAGTTGCAATTTACGCCATGTTGTTGGTAGAATCTCTTTAAAGTCGCGTGATCCTCAAGTGACAACGACTCGTCGTTCAAATCCTTTTTATGCTGATTTGGACTTTGAAGTGGGTGATGGTGAGGGCGCAATACGAATGATTGGTGATGGTTTTAGTGACGATGAATTTGAAGAGCTTGGTGCTTTGGCCATGGCTAGAAGTCGTATTGGTGTCTCACAAGCTTTAGTACCGATACGTTTGCCAGGTATGGAAGTGGCATTGCCTCCAGATCTTTCGGTGGTTGCTGAGACTGGAGTTGTCTTACGCCAAGACAGTGCTGACGATGATCCCTTGAATGATTCTGATTCTGCTATGGAATTGGCAACTCCTGCCTTAGATTTCCGTTTCCCTTTGCAACAAATAACATTACCTGAAAGTGGTATGGAAGTGGCCATACGTCGTGACCTTTTATTAGCGGAGACTTCAAATGCAGCAATTGGTGGTGTTGGTGTTGGAAGAGAGGTTGCACATCGAGGCATTGCTCCACAGCCGAATGAAATGTTCTCTCCCATAACACCAACAGGCAGTGGCATGTTATTGCCATTCCAACGCGTTCAACCTGTGGCAGTGCCTAGCGGCAGCACCATGGATATTGTGCCTTCGAATGCACTTGGTGGTATTGGTAGTTTGGCTAGTACTAGTCGTCGTCAGAACTACGACACAGGAGGCAATCGAAAACGCTCGGTAGACATTGCAATTGGTGGTAGCAACAAAGACGAGATTGCAATTGAAGAGAGTATACTTTCATTACTTTTGAAACTGCATTCGCAACTTAGTGGAACTTTGGATAGTTTTTCATTAAGTGATGAGGAAGAGGAGGATGACGAAGTCGCAAAGGAGGAATCCGTGGCAAAAGAGGAAATGAAAGAGACAATGGAAGGGACGCCACATAAGTCACAGCGATATGGAAATGATGACATTACCGCCATGGAAATAGACTATAATGAGGCGAGCACTTCAAGTGGAGCTGCAAGCAGTAGTAATGCTGGCGAAGGTGCTTCTAGTCAAATTCTTGTGAGACACCAAATGAAGCGTAAAATGTACAAAAAGATACGTGTTTCAACATCTCGTGTTGGTGATGGTCCCTTCTTCATTGGTAATTTATTACGTAAAATGGCGAAACGTGACGAATTATGTGCGCAAAATATTATTGATATTCGTCAGCGTCTTTGGCCAAATCAACGTGAGAAACAAGCAGAGCAACTGGCACGCGAAGCTAAGGAAAAAGAGGAGCGACGCAAACGAGCCCGTGAACGTCAACAAAAGATGATGCAAGATTTTGCTAATAAACAAAAACAATTTATGCAATCTGCCGCAGCAGCTCATGACATGGAATGTGGAATAGATGGTGATGATGAAGAAGAATTGTATGAAGAGCAACCGCGTGAAAAAGAATATGATTGCATAATATGTAACTGCACTACACCAAGCACTGAACAGAATCCAATTGGTTTAGTTGTGTTGGTGGAGTCTAGTGGTATTGTTGGGCATCGTCGAAGGATATCCGAACGTTTGCCGTTGCCACTTTGTCCCGAAGATGAAGATCGACTGAAACTGAGCACACGACTTGCCACAGAATTCGAACGACGCACCGATTTGCTAAGTTTGAAATTTGGCGAAGAGTCCTGGTATCTATCCAATAATATGGCCTACGATAATGGCGTACATGTCCAGTCATGTGGCCATCATGTGCATCTCAGTTGTCTGGAAGCCTATCTAAAGACACTATACACCGCACAACGTCAGCCAATGCAGGAGCGCGGTGAATTCTATTGTCCTGTTTGTCGTCAACTATCAAATTCAGTCTTGCCGTTAAATCCCTCACTAGATAGGCCATCTCCGGTTGTACGTTCCGGCACAATGCCATTCGAACATCTTGTTGCCGAACTGACTGAATTGATACGGGACAATGAAAAGATACCGGTAAGTGATGTGACATTTCTTTATCTAAATTTCATCTCATTTTCTCTTTATTATGATAGCCACCAACTAGGCTTTCCGAGGCAATGGGACATGCCATGGAAGTCATGACTAATATAACACAACGCAAAGCAAAACGGGCATCGGCAACATTCCGTAAGCTTTTTATTTATGTTACTTCCATAGCGCGTACAAATCTTGAGGCTGAGATCATTCAAAGAGGAGGCTCACTATGCTCTGCAAATTCCACGCGCTATAAACCTAAACGAGATTGCATTGTGCCACTATTACACGTTCTTTCCGTTCATGTGCGTGTTCTTGTCGAATGGCCTCTATGGCGTTCATGGGCCTCCCTCGCTGGTCTACCGGTAAACGATGCTGTCCAATTACCAGCACATTGTCTTGAACTTATACCTAGTCTTCTGTCGGATCCAATAGCATTATTACTGAAATTCATATTGCTAGCTCCGCTTCATCTAGATCAAGGTACATTATCACATATATATAATTTAATCTGATCTGATATAATATGATATGATTAATGACATTTAAACTTTACGATTTCTTTTACAGATTATTTCACTTGCATGGTCAAGGTCATGTATAATTTGCTTTATTATCAAATTGTTGTTCAGCTTTGTGTAACTCTCACCGATCTCGAATGCGATTATATATTGGCTAATTATGCAGCAGCGCCATTAGCTGAAGATCCACAACCTAGTTCCAGTTCCAGTAGTGGTGGCCGTCGCAGTAGCTCGGCTCGTTTTAATACAACAGCAGCAAACAATGCCCAATCATATTTGGGACAATCGATGGCTTTAGTTTTAAACAATACCAATAAACTGATGCATCTTAGACGCGATAGCATACCAACAACATCAAGCTCAGCGGCAGCCGCAGCCGCAACATTTTCCCCAAGTCCATCAGCATCGACATCAGCACAAGCTCAAGCTCAAAGAAATGCTACTGATGTTAATCTGAAATCAATGGAAATGCAATTGCAGGGTCTCTGTTTACCATTTTTAAGAATTGCAGCATTGTTGCGTCAACATTTGTACCATCATGAGATGCCCGAGATAACAGCGCCCGGATTAGAATTTGTGCGCTTAGTCTATTATTTGGAACTTGTTACCGATTCCATGGACTGGGATTGCTTTAATGCATCGAAGGGTCTTTGTTTTATAACAGGAACCGAAGATACTTTACCAAAGTTCTGGTGCAAACAACTAATGGAAGTTCGTCCACCAACGGACACTTTACGTGAACTTGTCTTAATTAATCAGCATGTATTATGGCAACAACCAAAATTACTGGAATTACCACGTGAATATGAACGTCTTTTCACTGTAAGTTTACATTGACATTCAAATTGGATTTTAATTCTAATCTGTTTGCTTAATATTTCAGTATTATCATGAGCGTCCATGCTTAAATTGTTATAAAGTGCCAAAGGAGAGTTCCATATGTTTGCTATGTGGCACAATTGTTTGCCTAAAACAGAATTGTTGCGCCGAAAATGAATGTTGCGAAGCTGTTCGAGTAAGTAAATATTGTAAGATGAGTGCGGTTCAATTGATTTGAGTTGTGGATACTATATATATGGTGTGAGAGCTTTAGGTTGCGGTTACAGAAAAATTCAGAGAGATTAGTTAGCATTAGCAATGTGCATAGTAACGTCGCCCAAAGGTTTTTTTTTTTTTTTTCCTATTGATCTGGTTACTTAGCGCTTTTATGCGTCGAGCTTAATCAACATCCTATGTACTTATAAAGTAAAGTAATGTACATATATTGATCTGGGAGCTAGAAAAACCTTAATTCATATAAAACTTGAGCTAAAGCACTTACAACTAAGAGTAAGGGTCTTTGCCGGACAAACTTATGGCACCAGTACGACACATCACGTCAAGAGAATACATGTAAGGATTTAATAAAGGAAATTAAAATTGAATTTTATCTTTGATAATTTTATTACCGACTATTTCGTGAAGACAAGCTGCTGTGCATAGTGAAATGGTAGATGTATGTGTATGTATGTATGTATGATTCATCAATACGCCCACACAAAAATGATCATATCCAGGATATCCAGAGCTGGTATAACATATATTGCAGTATTGAGGTCGCACAGTTGTCGGAGAGTGGTACATCATGAGTGTATAAATTATAGAGTGTGGGACAGAGGAAAGAACCCTGAGGGAATCCAGTACAATATGGAAGTTCATTTGTCGCATTAAAAGCTGTTAATGAGGGGGGATTTAAATGATTTCTATTATTGCCATACTTGCCCATCACATCTAAGCTTAAGTTTCTGGGATCATGACAACTACATCCAGCAGTGGCAGAACTCTAGCCAGAAGTAATCTTTCGAATACATCGGAAAGTAAGATGATTGGAGACGGTAGCTTTGTGTTCAGGTTTTATAGGTTTAGTTATCAAGATTATCTCAGCACACTTCTACATGATTGGGAAGTCGTTGAACCTTAATATGCCATTGTAAATCACCGTTAAGTACAGTAGAACATTGTGGGACACATCACTTTTAAGGGGTATTCATGTCTATTGATTTTTTACTTACATGTGCACGTTTAATTCGTCACATATGCATGTACATATAATATGTTACATAAGTACAATATTATATCATAATATTAATCATTTTCTTGTTTATATTTTTATATTTTTAGCACACACTATCTTGCGGCGGTGGAATTGGTATATTCCTTGTGGTTACCTCCACTTATATAATAGTCATACGTGGACGTCGTGCATGCCTTTGGGGTTCGCTATATCTGGATGATTTCGATGAGGAGGATCGTGATTTAAAGTAATTTCAAAATTTATATAATTTACTTTTTTTTTTTTTTTTTGTATTTATTATCTCATTAATCTTGTATTCCTGCTTTGATTTATATATTCAGACGCGGTAAACCATTGTATCTCAGTCAGGATCGTTTCAATTTATTGGAATCACAATGGTTATCACATAAATTCGCGCACACTAAACACACTTGGGTATTCCATCGTGATCTATTGTGAAATATGGAAGACTTATTACGTAGCATACAAGAATTGGTTGGCCAGATCTAAGAAACAAACAGAAAGAAATCACGAAAAATAAAAAAAAAATTTGAAAATATATACATACAACTTTGTTATATTTACAAAAAAAAAAAAAAAAAAAAAAAAAAAATTATATATATTTATCTATGTATAACAAAACAAAAAAAAAAAACAATTACTCTATATGCATATTACCCAGCCAGAGGTCCTAGAGACATAGAGAAAATACATATGTAATACAAAATTACACACACACGAACACACATAAACAAGAGCATACACAGGGGACAGAAAGACAGATATTTTAGAGATTATTAGATGGATGAAGAAACAAACAAACAAACAGACCTACTACCTACTATACATATACATATATAATTGTAATATTCAGATATACTTCAGATATATATATATATTTATATTGATATTGATATTGATATACAAGAATGATGCTTTAAAAACGGATTGTTATAACATGATCAAATGGATCAAACGATCGATGATGAATGAATGATATAGTACATGATACTAAGTATAACAATAGATGATATGCTATGTTATGATATGATATGTGAAATTCTTTCTTTCCTATATTAAATACATATATAATAACTAAATTTAGTGCAATTTTTTTTGTTTTTCTGTTGTGATCAAAAAAAAAGAAGAAAATAAATTTAAAATTAATACAAAATATTGAAAATGATTATGAAATCAAATAAATGAATGATAAAGAAATATAAAGAATGATATACATACTTATATGTATATACATATTTACATATGTATGTATGTATATATAATTTTCCAATATTTTTGTTTGCATTATAAATTTTTCTTCTTTTTTTTTCTGTTTTTTTTTTTTTTTCATTATAATTATTTATATTGTAACAGTATGATAATGAATGATGATACTTACACACACATATCGTCGTCGTCGTCATTAAAAAGAATTTAAAATGATGGATAATGAATGGAATGATGATGATCAAATTGCATATACCCTACATACTATATACAAATTGTGAATAATATAATATAAAATATAATCATAATGATAATACATACTGATGCTGATTAATAAAGATGGTGATGATGATGAAGATGATGAAGATGATGAGATGATGATGATGATAATGAAATTATAGTGTTTAAATTGTTCTTCATTTATTTTAATATATATAAGAATAATCAAAAATAAATAAAAAATGAAATAATTTATTTAATAAACAAAATATATGCATTATAACTTCTCCTCCAAAACAAAACATAACCAATGAATTTCTCTATACTTCTTCTATATAAATGAAATATATATAAAACCAAACCAACATGATTCAGATGCAAAGAAGAAGAATATTTGAAGAAAAAGACGCCTCTTGCACTTAAACGATAATAAAGATGGTCATTATGTTGCTGATAATAATAGACTACATATTTGAAAGATCATTTAAATTATGATCAAATGTTCAGGCTGCATCAACCATTTAGTTGATGAAGAAAGAATTAAATAATTTTGGTTTTGCAACACAAAAAAAAAAAAAACAAACAGCTAAAAAATATAAAATTTATATAAAATAAAAGGCATCGAAACGAAACGAACAAAGTGTTATGTAAAATGTTTCACTTATTTCAAATTCTTTTCTTATTTTTGGATTTTTATTTAAAGCAAAAAAAAAAAATTGTGAAAAAATGCAATTAAATTTGTATTTGGAATTGGAATTGGGCACGGAATTTCAAAGCAGAAATTAAAGAAAGAAAATTTAAAAAAATTTTTGTAAATAAAAATTTTTTTTTAAAAAAATTTATTTATTTATAAGTTTACTAAATACATACATACATATGTATTTATCTATGTAAAATCGAACAAAAACTATTCAAAAAAGTTTAATAATTTTGATGTTATACAACACTTATGTTCACTTACTCAGTCAGTCAAACACTCACTCCCTCATTCGCCTCGTATAAGTTGTTCTTCTTGTATATACATTTAATTTCTTTTTGGATTGGTTACTACACCAAGAGTTATGATGTCGCAAAATATATACATACATATACATATGTAGAGAAAAAAAAACTAGGGTATGGCATCAATCCAATAAAATATGAAGCTAAAAGTACATTAAATATTGACCACACAAATTAATGCAAAAAAAATTCACAGTCCTTAGAAATCAATAAAAATTGTTAGGAGAGGAAATATGACCTTATAGAATGGGATAGCATAGGATAGACTGTTACCTTCTTGGCTTCAGTTTCAGTGCAGACCTTACCTAGCATAGCATCAACTAACAACGGCTTACTCTCAAGGGCTAAGAAAGAAATGTAAATAGGAGATATCTTGAAAAAAAATTTGACATCCAGTTCCGGGAAATTGTTCAAAACAACGTTACAAACGAACAGTACACATTTTTATACTCTTCATGTAGTGAATGAATAGTATTTTGAATTTTTCATGAAGTTTGTAATGCCAAAGATGGAGACATCGTAGACCCCATAAAGTATATATATTCTTTATCAGAGCGACGAGACGAGTTGATCTTGTCATCTTTTTGACCTAGAGAGCTGAAATTTTGTTCAAAGCTTTTTGTTACCATACGCACCATATTTGCTGGAATCATCCGAATCAGACCACTAGTGGGGTATCTCCCATACAAACCCTCTACTCAAATTTATGTTCTTGTTAGAAATACTTTTTGTTTTTTGCGCTTTCATCTTGAAATTTTGACACTGTAGGTTTCTGATTCATATTCAACAGCATTGTAAATTTCAAGATGCTAGGATTACTGAATCGTATAGCTCCCATACAAAGAACGTTTTCTAGGGGCTGCATGAAGAGTATTACATCATCGGCATAGTCTGGTTTATCATTCTCTCTCAAGGGTAAATTTAAAAAAAATTAAAAATCATATAAAACTGAAAGGTTCCTTATTCACATATAACAACTTTCATCAAAATCTTTAAAACCAATCTGGAGATATACATAAGTACGTACTTATTCACTTGTGGTTAAAGATATCTTAAAAATTCAATGTGTGTGTATTAAATAATCAGATGTAAAAAAAACCTTGCATAAGCCTGGGGGTAATTGATTAAAGCTACAAAAACCCCAAATTCTGTATAAATGTTGTCTGGAAGTATTTGGCGAACGGAATTACTCAATAGGTGGATTTAAATACTTATATTCCGGGAATGACCAAATTCATTGGATAAAATTTATATCAATGGAAAGCTTTATGTAGTGACATAAATTCGTACCCAGTTCCGGAAAACCGATAATTTATTTTTTTATTACTAGTAGTAAAATTATAATTATGTATAAATTACCCCCTTATTGTTATGTTCATGAGCAACAGCAACAGAAACTTTCAGCTCAGGGGACGAGTTAAAAAGAATATGGGAAAGTGTTAGTCTGCGTTACAAATTTCAGACCATATTGATAATATTCTATTCTAATATAAACCCAAACAAAATGTATATATACAGTTGTATAAAAATACAACAATTGCTCACCATATTTGCTCTTAGTATAAAAACACACCCACCTAGGTGAAGAGTATAAAAAGTGGGGTTATTACTTGTGACGGAAAAGTTACATTCTTGTAAGATGTTTCATTAAAATATCAATTACCAAACTGAACTGATATGAATGGAATATACTTTGGAGATCTCTCAAATTTATTGTATGTTGTAAATGGATTTTCTCTAAATAATGCACAAATATTTCCACATTGATGTCATGGAACATGCTCCTCCTTTTCAGCATGACAACATGACCCAACATTCGTTAATGTCTACGTAAGGGACAATGGGGTTCAAGTTCTTTACAAAATATCCTAATTACCAGTCTTGAATCACATTGAAAACCTTTTTGGCATTCTAAAATGAAGTGTTTCCCTGACTCTCAGTTGAATCAAATCTATAAAAAATAAAGCGTTCAAATATCAAATTAGTGGTTTGATTACATTATGATCTGATTTTTTGGTATGATTACATTTGTTGCTTTAATTTTCACAGTACTTTATATGTAATAGTAGAATATTATTTCCCGAAGTGTTATGATTCAGTAAAATCTCTAGTCGCGAGCATCTCTCACAGGCAAATATTTTTTGTGGTCAGACAAATTTCTTAGTCACAAGTTATGTTTTTAGATTGAAATACATTCCGGTGGGTGAATATCCACCATAGCCGGGCAATTTAGTTGGAACCATAGGTGACCAGTGATAGGTAATATTGGGTAGGATTGGATTGAGTTGGGTTGAGTAGGAATGTACTAAGATAAGCTTACTGAGGCCTTTGATGCCCCAGACACAGCGTGTCCTATTCCCTAGGGATGCAACCTGAGGTGAAGTGATAATAATAACATTGAAATCAAGTGTGAAAAAAAAATATGTATAAAAATGTATTGAAAAAATTTAATTTATATAAAAAAAAAAAAATCTATTATAATAATGATCTTCTATTCATTTGATATTGCATTAATTGTATTAACTTTTTTTTAAATTATATATTTACAAAAATCATCAATAAGAAAATAATGTTTATTTATAAAACTAAATAGAACTATACAAGTCAAAATAACTTATTATATACTTCTATGTTTATATCAATTATAATTAATTAATTTCATAACTTAATTCACGTGTTACTATTATAACAAAATGAAATCCAATAAAATAAATAATAAAAAAAAAAAAACAACAAATTATTGTGAATACCCATATTAATAATGCCAAGTACCAGAAATATCAGAAATGAAAAGACAAGAAAGGGGTTCCTAGCAAAATAATGGCGTTGTCTCACGTCAATCAATGAAAAGCGAGGTTTTGATTTTAAGATTTATTTGTTAGTACATTTCTACCAAAGTGGCAAAGTTTTAGAAAATTGACCAGAACCAGAAACAAAAATAACCATCTTAGTTCCAAGCTTCATAAGACAAAACTGTATGCTGATTTTGAAAAGAATTGTCGAAAATTGTTCATCTGCCGAGATGAGACTAAATCTATATGCAGCAACACTTCTGGTTTAGGATATGTATGATAGACAGGCTGTTGCAATAGTAATATAGTCTGAATTTCCCAATAAGTCTTATGAACCACCGGCATCACTCTCACGGTACTCGCACTTACTAAACTAAGCACATTTTCCTCTCAACTTTAATGAGTTCAGGACCATATCTATAACAAAATATAAAGATATAAGTCCGTGCAAGACGAATTATATTCCTTCAACATAAATACCATATAAAACGCAGTAATATACTTAGAATTATTCTGGTTTTTTTTATGCAAGTAAACATCTACAAATATGTAAATGAAGTGAAAGTCCCGGGATCTCTCAAAATTTTCTTTGTAGCAATGAAATATTGGACAATTTCTTTTGTTACGATTTATTTATGTTTCATTTGCGACCAATTCTAAGATTATTTAGAGCTTTTCCGTTAAAACACATTGTGGAATCATCATGGTATCGCAAGACCCATAAGCACTTGCCTTCAATAAGTACTTCAATGGATAACAACTCATTGATTTCCTAGACACAAAATATAAATGAAATCAATGTCTGTAAGTAAAAGAGGTTCAAAATGACTGGAGTTATCAAATCAGGCAAACAGAAATGTGCAGTAGATGAATTTAGACATTATGGGAGTGTTTTAATGCTTCTAGTATGTTGAGAACAAATTAATCAGTTTTGATGAAAGTTCTACCAATGGACAGCTCAAGAAAACCACTGTCATATGCAGTGAGATGATTATATTGCTAAAAAGGACGCAAACAAAGAAAATTACATGATGGACAAATTTAAGAAAAATAGATTAGTTCTTCATTAATACATACATATGTATGTAATAATTTTCAACAAAATCTATAAACCCAATCAGAAGATATATGTACTTACTTGTAGTTAAAGATTTAAAAATGCCATAAAATTTAAATATTATTGTAACTCATCTGATGTGAAAAAATTATTGCATAAGTCAAAAGGAAATTGATTAAAACTAGAAAAACCAAAAATTCAGTACAAATTTTGTTAGGAAGTATCAGGCGAACAGAATTACCCAAAAGGTGGATTTGTACCAAATTTTAATATGATAGCTTTTAAAGCAAGAACCAAATGCATTGCATAGAAACAAATGAAATGGATAGATTTGGATTAATTGATACCTTTCACTCTGCAAATCATGCAAATATAATACATACATCAAAGATGTCATGTCTTTTACTCAAAATTATTGTCTTTACTTGGTCTTATATGAATCATCATTATTTGTAACAATAGTTCACTATTTTAGAAGGCTTTTGAATCCTTAAAAATGTTTACCTTTTGACAGGTAGACCTGTTTTTATTGGATTCAAAAGCCTACTAAAATAGTACTCTAAATATTGTTTTGGTTTTTTGACTTTGATCCTTTTGTCATCCAAGAAGAAGTAGAAAAAATGTTCATGTGTATTTAAATTATAAGATGTTTACCATGGCTACCATATATCGATTTTCCTAGTCATGTCAATCAAAGCATTACTTGTTTCATTTTGATCCAAGACATTTGCATTAACCATAGCCTATGGTCTATTTAGTGGCTTCATTTTCTGACGGAAGCATACATACCTACATTCTTGTGTTACAAGTAGCACTGAAATCGTTGGATAGATTAAGTCCAAAAATTTCATTGTGTTTACATTAGATAGATTAACAGAACAGTAGTAGCTAGTCACCTCATCATTGCGGCGTCGATTGGGCATATTATCGCAAACACTTGGAATTTATAAACCCGAGGCTACTGTTGCGGTTTTCGGTTTCATCCACCTCAGTCAGTATGCTGCTCTTGGTGGTTTTTTTTTTTGTGCTCATTCGTGATCTTCATCTCAGGGTTGTCTGTGTGACGATTGCAAACAGACCATTAAAAAATTTGAGGTCTCTCCAAAATTCGCTTCTGTCTCGACGATAAGCTGTATTATTTTCCCCTGAGCGACATTTTTTGTTGGTGAACAGAAAGAAGTCGCAGGGAGCCAAGTCGGGCGAGTACGGTGGGTGCAAAAAGTGTCCTTGCTGCAAAAAGTACATGAGGATTATTTCTTTAGAGTCCCAAAAAATTACACAAATCTATTGTTTTGACTGGCGCTTAGTTTCTGGCATATAATAATGGATGTAGTTTAATCAACAATGACTACTCAACGCCAAAACTGCTTAGACATTGACTGTAGTATCCTCTTGTTCAACATCGTAAGCAATCGCGACACCCATCGGACCAACGTTTAACTTATTAAGTAAAATATTGCCGTTCTGTACGCTATACCTTAGACTCTGCTAGTTCGCGAATTTTCATATTATTGTACCACTTGATGACATTGAAAACACGTGTTGGTGCTCGATTAACAATTTCAAATGTATCTCGGATAGATTTAATCGCATTTGATAGTCAAATTAAGATTTCCCTCTGATAACTCGTGAGGGATTTAGGGTAGTTGACAGTAAGGTAACCCGAAAAATCAACAAACAAAGCCAGGTCCCACAATGACAGTTTCCGTAACTCTTTAAATCGTCGAAGAAAGGCTTCCTCGAGAAAACATGTACGTCATCCAAGAAGAGCAGGACTGTCACATACATACTAATATATATGCGGAAAGCGCCCGTCATGTTCTCATGGAATGTACCTGGTTGGTACACCAGAGCGAGATAATAATGTAAGAAATGACTGAAGTCCTTACACCAAATGGCGTTATTCAGTTCATGTTGAGAGACGAATATGACTGGAACATCATCGTCATAATGATGCAAGAGGTCCGCAGAGATGAGGAATTAAACAGAAGTGTGGTCTAACCTGCTATCTCTGGCGAAGTAACACCTTAATTGGTGTCCCCGCCAGGGTTGTAGTCCGGGGCTGGTTTTAGTACACGCGCTACGTAGAAGGTGTTGAATATTTTTTGATAATATTACGCAGTAACTTTATTAGTATGTAGACTTTGAAATTTTTGTTTGTTTTGTTCGTTTGTGCGCGCTTCAGGTCAAAGACGCTCATTGAATTCATAATCGAATTGGTGAAAGAAAAGAAGCTTTATTGTGAGTAACATTTAGCGTATAACTAAGCAAAATCTACCTACAGAAATAAAAGATATTCATTTTTATTAAGCCAAAGACTATTAAATTCAATATTCTCTGGCTTTGCATAGAAAAAGCGAGCGGTGGTAATAATGATGGATAATGTTGTTACGTAAATAAATAAATAATTTTGTCCATTTGTCTTTATTTGTTTTTTATTTTTTTTTTTTTTACATATATAAAGGTATTTTGTTTTTTTTTTTTTTTTATTATTTAAATATATTTTTGCATCGTTTCACATTAAGAGTATCTTAGAATTAAATTTAAATAAATAAAAATTAGTAAGTTTGCTGTCTGTCTGTCATCATTTTGAACAAAATTGAAGTGTGTGATTCTTTGTCTCTCTATACGAGTAGTATGTATGTGGATACATATACATATTTTGTTTCATTTCTTTAATTTATTTATCTCATGTTTATTGATATCAATAATGAAAAAATGTATCAATCAATTGAATTCAATTACACAACATACATAACATAATTTTTCTTTAATTTACTTATTCTCTTCTTTTCGTTTCGTTTCTTTTGTTTCGATTCATTTTGTTACATAGATTTTGTGGGTGTTTCCATTTAAAATGCTGCACTTTGGCCTTTGACAAATATTTTACCTATTCCTTTCTTTCTTCTTTCTTTAGTCCCAAATCACAAATCACAAATAATAAACAAGCCCCAATCATCAATTATATATGCATGCATGTATGTATGTACTTTTTTTCTTTTGTATGTATTAACATCCAATTATTTAAGTGCTTTAATTTAAGATTCAATTTTTGTTTATATAATTAATATTTATTTTTTTCTTTTCTTTCTTTTAAAATTTAAACTAAATTACATTTATCAATCATCATCGAATAAATATGTAATAAAATTACATTTATCATCATTTAATCATTTCAGTATACCATATTCATAATAATCATTTGTCAATCATTGGAATCAAACAATCAATCATTTGCTTAAGATCACTCTCTCAATTTCAATCAATCTATTATTTGTAGAATATTATTTTCTCAATTTCAATCAATCCATATTTTGTAAAATATTATTTCTCGATTTCAATCAATCACTCATTATACTCTTCACGTAGTGAATAGATTTAAAAGTTTGCCAGAAAGTGTGTAATGCAAAGAAGGAGACATCGTAGACCCCATAAAGTATTTACATATATTCTTGATCTGCGCGACATGACGAGTTGATCTAACCATGTCCGTCTGTCTATATGTATGGAAACTAGTTCCTCAGTTTTTGAGCTAGACAGCTAAAGCTTTCTTTTTACCATACGCAGCACATTTGTTGAAATCAGCCGAATCGAACCACTAGGACGGATGGGTACCCCCTACTCATATTGATATTCTTATTAGAAAAACATTTTTATTTTTGTGCTTCCTAACTGAAATTTACACAAATGTACACAGTATATTTCTAATCCATATTCATCAACCATGTGAATCTCAAGACCTTTGGACTATCAGGAGGGGTACCTCCCATACAAGCCCCCTATTCAAATTCATGTTCTTATTAGAAATTTATCATCATCATCTTGAAATTTGGACACAATAAGTTTCTGATCCATATTCATCTATCATGTTAATTTCAAAACTCAGGATTACTGAATCGTATAGCTCCCATAGAAAAAACGTTTTCTCGGGGCTGCGTGAAGAGTATTACATCTTCGGCATAGTCGAAGATACCCTTTTTTCTGGTTGTCATCTGAAGAAGATTAGTCTCTCAATTTCAATGTGTTTTTCTTTAGTTATTTGTCATTATTATTTCTATCATCATTATCATATCAAAATAATAATTTAATTCAACCCATTAATCAATAAACTTGTCATTCAATTCAACTCTTAGTCCTTTTCTTTTTCTTTACCACTGTTTTTTTGGTTTTTTTTTTAATTGCTCTTAATTGCACGAAGTACATAAACTACACAAATATTTATAGATTTATTCATTGATTTTAAATAAGTACTACTACATATGTATATGTATGCAAGTATAACTACAATAAATACACAACACCCACACAGAGGTACATACATAGATAGATAGATACAAATATCCATACAAACATGTGTAATTGTAATTAGAATTGGAGATGGTAGACATAACATAGTACACCTATGGTATTGGTGTCTCCAATATTGGATAGAAAGAAATGAACATGGTGAGTGATAGAAAAAAATTACAATATAAAGTATACAAAATGAGTAAATAAATCTATAGTATGTGTGTGCGTGTGTGTATGTACGGTTGTGTTTATAAAAATAGGTAGTTGTTAGTGCAGCATTGGTATACTACTTAATGGTGGTTTGAACTCATTAAATTGACACATGAAAATTGGAAATTTGCAACTGCATATTATTATACTCTTGACGTAGTGAATAGTATTACAACTTTGTCATGAAGTTTGTTACAGGCAGTAGAAGACCTCGGAGACCCCATAAAGTAAATACATATGTTTATTCATGATCAGGATCAGTTCAACGAGTTGCTAAAGTTATGTCCGTTGGTATGTATGGAAACTTATCCCTTAGTTTTGCATAGTTTTTTTTATCATTCGGTGGACATTTGACGGAAACAGCCGGATCGGACCTCTAGGATGGGTGCTTCTTATCCTCAATCAGAGCAGCTTAGGCAGAAACGTTTTCTAGTGCATCCTAACCTTTTAAATGAGCAAACTAACCGCCACACCATTTGTTACAATGATGCTTCTGTATATACATATCTGTGTGATTGTGTGTATGGATGTATTCTTTTAAATAAGAGAAAACAATCAAAATGCAATCATAATTGAAATTTGAAACCTTCTATTTTTGACACTTTTTTGTTTTTTATTTTGTCTATAGTCCTTCATATTTGTTATTTATCTCGTCTATTTGATCAGATCAGATCAGAACAGTTTTGTTTTTCAGTGGTGATAGAAGTATATATTCTAAATCTATTTATGGTAAGTATACATATGTAGGTATATACTAGTATCATTTTGTATACAATAAAATTTCTTATATCATTGTAGAATGAAAATCTCTTGCTTGGTGGAAGGATTGGGAGTGGTATGGTGAATTCAAAGAAATCATTGCCTTCCACAAATTTACAAAGCTCATAAGAATGATTTGTGATAAAAACAAATTTCAAATAATTATTCTAATACAAGTGAAATGAATAATATACACACTCATCCTTTATATAGTTTCTAAATGATCTGATCTGATTTGTATAATATATTAAGATACTAACAACAAGATCGTCAATAGAGAAAGAAAGAAACTTAAGTTTTGTTGTTGTTTTTTTTTTCCAAACTTTCCTAGTTTTCTTTATTTTTAAGAATAATAAAATTTTCAATTAATAAAAATAAAAAAAAAATTATATAATAATAAATATGTGTTGGTTTTTTTTTTAAACTTTAAAACACACACACGCACACCCACACACACACACACACACACACACAGAGTGATTCTTTTAAAATATTAGAAAATTATGTTACTGCACACATAAAAACATCTAGTGCCACCAACAAATTCATTGGAATTGAAATATTTTACTGTATTTATATGGTAATAGAGGAGAATTGGACATACGTATGTATGCATATTGTATTGTGTATTTATAGGTAGTAATTGCCATTGTATATAAATATGTGAAACTGTATACGAATTGAATGTACAAAAAAAAAAAACCAGGAAAAAATTACAAAGCACTAAATCAATTCTTTTGATGTTGAATATTTTTTTCGATTTATCATCGATTCGAGTAGATTACATCAGATCAGATCATTCGATCGTATTTCATTTAAACAATTTGCTTATAATTTATTTGATATAATTTTAATTAGTATATAATCAGAGACTTAATTTTACCATATGTGAGTAAAAACATTTACATTTGCAGTGTGCTTGAAATTGAATTTTTATAATGTTATTTAATTTAATTCATAACTTTCACACAATGTTCTGATAATTGTGAGGTGGAATAACTTGAAACAATGAAATATTTTAAGATGATTTAACAAGTGTTTCGTTCGTTTGTTTATTTGTCTGTCTACCAGTGTAGATGTATATGTGTGTCTATTTTTTTTTTTTATATTTATCTATTATCTAATTATTTATCTATCTAACTAAATATGTGATGAGGCATGAGGTATGCAAAACAAAACACAAATTTGAACCCACAGATTTTGATACAACAATGATGCCTAAATATTTTTGTTCTTTTACAATGCCAATACTTTATTGCAATGCTTATTGTTTGACTGACTGACTGATAAATTGTCTAACTAAATTATCTATAGATTAGACATATTTCTATTTTTTATCGTTTCGACTTGTTCATGAATTACGAAAGCTATGAAATTCTACTCGGTAAACCGAGTCTGATCATCTCTTAATTGTATTTCTATTCTGATGGATGGATGATATGCTATACACATAAACAAACAACTTGGAACTACCATAAGCAGCATTATGAAGGTAACAATAAATGAAAGATAACACAATCTTCAATTGATTTCGAATGCATTTTAGTTACAATTACTATTTGTTTAAATGGAAAAAATATTCGGAAAAACAATTTAAACATTTCACACTGTGTGAAAAATTCATTCATCACTTTGAACATATCATCATCAACATCATCATGATCTACTATAAATGTGTTACTTCTTTTTCGGTTCTAGCGAAGTTTCATCAATCAGTTTAGTTTACATTTGTTTGATAACATATACATATTTTCCTTTTTTTATTCTTGCAATTCCTGTTCACTAAATATATTATATATTCACTTTTGGATGTTTATGTGTGTGTGTGTTGTGCATGTATGTGTGTGTATGTTTATATATATATACATATATATATATATAAATTAAACTATACTAATAGCTAAATAATTATTTAAAATTAATTAATCAGCGAAAAATTAAAATTTTTTTTTTTTGATTTTTCTGTTTCTGTTTAAATTATAAAAAAAACATTTTACTAATACAAGATCTAGATGAAAAAAAAAAAACTAAAAACTTTTTATAAAATAATCATAATAATATAATATGTATAGTAATTATCGTAGTAAATTATAATATTTTACTTTTTGCAGTAATAATATAACTCTTTTTTAAGATATAAATTTGAAATTTTTTGTTTGTTTTTGTTTTTCATTTTGTTATTAATTTGCTCACAGTTTTTTTGTTTTGAAATCTTTGCATTTTACACACACACACACATGTATGCAAATAAATATTATTATTATTGTTGTTTCCATGAATGAATAAATCTATGTATTGATAGTAATATCTATGTATGTATGTATGTTTGTTGCATAGCATGTGCATGTGTTTTTATAGTTGATAATATATATGTATATGTATTTATAATAATTGTATGATATCAAAAAGCAAACAACATTCTTTTTCTTTTCTATTCATTTGCATTGATAAGTAAAATTTTCATTTAAGTTGGGACAGGACTCACATCATTTAACATTTAGAAGTTTTCAAGTCGTCATTAAGTTGGTTGATTTTCATTCTTGATATATTGATTGATTAATCAAAGTTTTAAATGTTTTGGCATCCCCTCCATCATCATAAATTGAGAAATGAGCATTTTATATAAAAAAAAAATTTGTATATGAAAATACAATTCAATTTAGATTTTGATTTATGAAGAGATACTATGACGACGACAACGAACGAACGAACGAATGAATGAATTAATATTGATAATTTGATTTTAATAATAATAATTGTACAAATTTATTGTACAATTAATAGAATAAACTTTAGTTCTTAAGTAACTAATAATTTGTAATAATAATAATAATATATATATATTATATATATATATATATAAATGAATATGAACGGAAACAAGATATCATCAATTGTTTATTATTCCATTCGTTCCAATCTCCTCCCCATTACATTCTTTTACCTATTGTTGCTTGGAGGAATTGTGTGTGTGTTTGTTTGTATGAGGAGTGTGTGATTATATATATTATATATATATATATATATGTGTGTGTGTGGTGTTGTGCCACAAATCATAATCATCATCATCATCATCGTCGTTTGTTGCTTGTTCTAGTTCTTAGATTTTCTTTGAATTCTTTTCTTGTTGTTTGTTTGTTATTATGAAGGTGTTTGGTGGTGGGCTCTCTTTGTTGTTGTTGTTATTATTATTGTGTGTTTGTGTGAGTTTTTTTTTTTTTTTGTTATTAATTAAGAATTATTAAGATATTTGTTGTTTTCTTTTTCTCCCCCTTCCCCCCCGCCAACAAATTAAAAACGATATTTCTCATCCGCCATGTGTATAGCCCACAAAAATTTCGTTCGTTGAGTTTTGTTGAATATTTTCTCAATTGGTACATTATTTTTTTTGCACCTGAAATAACAAAATATATGAAAGAAAGAAAATTTAGTATAAAGAATAATTGAATAAAAAAAATTATATAAGCCATACTAAGCGTAAGTAAAGTATAATATAAATATGTGCTTACCAGGCAACAGAAATACGTGGGTCAAGATAATTCAATTTAGATGTACCCAAGGCAATGGTCTTATTCTCATCTCGATCAGTCTCTTGTAATTCCATTTTCATTAGTTGATCCTTTAAACGTTCAAGTTGTTTAGCCTTTTTATCAGCCATAACTTTCTCTTTGACAGATCCACGTTTAGCGGCCTTTTTAAGATCCTATAACAATAACACAAATACACAATTCAATTCGAATTCATTTCAAATAAATAAATCTATTTATATGTAATCTGTAACCACCATACCACACCACACCAGCATCTTCTGTACTTACATAATATTCAGATTCACAATCATCGATTGCCTCACGCTTGGCGCGAATCTTCTCTTTTAGATTATCCATAGATTTCTGATGTCCTTTGGGCACGGAACGTTGATGGTTACATAGAATTGCAACCGCACGATTGGCTCGATTATAAGCAAGTAATTTCTCTGGGACTGTTGCACTACTATCAGTTAGTAAATCCAATTGATTTTGTAATGTTATCGAAGCATTATAGGTACGGAACACTTTTGCGGTGAGTCCTAAATAAAAATTTATGAAATCATATCAAAATTTATATTTCTATTTATATATTATTTTAAAGATTTGTTTTATTTTGCTAACTCACCATCCATTAGTTCTTTAAGATGTTCATTCAACACCTGAGTATTAAGACGATCAAAGAGATCATCGCCATCTTTTTTATTCTCCATAAATAATTCCAAATTCTTGAATACACGTTTCTCGACCTCAACCTCATTGTAATAACGTATAGAATCCTTACCGAGGAAATCAAATACGACAACATTTTCCTTGCCATTAAGCTGTTTGTGTAATTGCACATGCTCGACACGCAATGAACAACAACCAACTGTATCCGCTTGATCTTCATCCTTTTCATTGCCTGCTCTCAGCGCGAGTTTATCAATGAAATAAAGAGCAACAGCACGTTGACGGACACGCATCTCTTTGGATTTCCATTCATCACGATATGTGGAACGTATTTTATCAATAGACTTGGCCAGGCGACGTGCTGTCTCATATTTAATGTGATCCTTTTCACCTTTTAGTTTGGACGATGGATTCAACATAATGTACTTCACTTGGCCTTGCACATTTTCAACCCATGATGCCAACCAAGTTACTGTATTATCATGACGTACTTCCTTCCAACGTTGTCCCGGCGGTGGTGTTGGTATTTTTGCACCTTTGCTACAATTTATAGATACATCACCCGCATGGATACGACGCTTGATCATACCCATTTTCGGATGTTCACCACGACCACGAAACAGTCCTGGTGGTTCCAAACGAAAATTACCAATTTTCTCCTTATGCCCATCGATCATACAGAAACCGTATTCTTTAATTATCGCTTCGTTTTCAAGCTTCTTAATGTTTTTCTCTTCTTTTGTTGCTGCTTTACGTTTCTCCGATTCAGCGAGGAAGAACTGATGCATCTCATTAAAATTACACTTGCCAAAATCTCTGATGATGTCACGTTCTTTCGATGTCATTGTTTTTCGAAAATCCTTAAAGAAATTATTATTGAAAATATCTTTTGTGCAATAATCATGGTTCAACATTTTCGCATAGAACGTAGCCGCCTCTTCGGTTTCCTCAGACAATTCCAAATGTTTGCCATCATAGAAGAACCGAACATTGCGTGGCAACCGTTCATATAATGGTGCAAACACTGGTCCTTTGTGCTCGAGTGTATTCCACTTCACACCATCCTCACGTTTTTCTTCTTCCCACCTTAATTGCAAAAAAAAAAAAAAAATAAATAAATATTGAAATATAATTTTACAAAAAAATTTTTAAGCAAATCAAAAAATCTATACTTTACATATTGTTCTCATATCACTTTATATTTACATATACAAAAGATATTTACTTGCCTCCTACTAAGTTTACTTGTTTCTTGAATATTTTTTATGTTATTTAATTTTCTTAATCTTGCATTTGTACACAATTCATTCAATTTGCTTTTAGTTCGTGTTTCACTTTTAATTGTTTGTTTTGTAACAAAATTTCTTTTCGAACCAGCGCCAGTGGTAACAGTGAAGATGGCGGCGTCAATTAAAGAGAATTGTGCTCTCATTACAACATTCACCACAATATGAAATGAAAGTCGTGTTGCCATTGCGCATATACGTATTTTCTTCTAATTGTTGCCATTTGATTGAATGATGTAAAGTAAAAAGAAATATTACGCAAATACTAATGCCAGTCAGCATTAGTTTGACGAAATTCGACATAACCTCAGAGACTCTTGAAACTTGCAAAGTTATAATTTTTGACATTCACAGTGAATCAGCATCCAACACCAAAACAGCTGATCGATTGAATTCATTTATGGTAAAGTGAAGTGAGGTGGATAAGGTTCTTTTTTTTTTTTTTAAATAAAATTGATTTTTGTTGCAAAAAGAAATGATAATTTTTTTGATGTTATTGTGTTGTTGTTCTACTTACCATCTCCATACTTCTTCCTCTTCATCTTTCTTATCTTTTCTAGAGCGTTTCGTAGGTGATATTGGTTCTGCTTTGACATCAATCTCAGCAGACTGAAGGGAAAATTAAAAAATGAGAAATGAAATGAATGAGATTTAAAGTCTGAATGGCTAGGATTAGATTATTCATATTGGGGGGGTAGCTTACCTTCTTTGATTTCTTCTTTTTTACTTTGTTATTGGCATAATTAGTATCAATATCATCATCAAATAATTCATCCTTTACACGCTTTTTAGAGCTTTTCTTAGAATCCTTCGATTCTTTTTTCACCCTTTTGCGTGCTAACAGTGGCACATCATCATCATCATCTTCGCCAGATGGGAAGTTACTTGATTTCCTTTTACGTACAGCTAAAGGAAGATCTTCATCATCATCGCCGGCATCATTTTGTTCATCATCATCATCATCATCATCATCGTTGTAAGAGGCTTCCTGCTTAACAACAAACGGTGGTTCATCCGAGCTAAACTGTGACATGGAATAATCACAGGAACTCGATTGAGATACATCCATGCTGCAATCAGTTGGTGGTTCACTCTTAATCACTATCATATCCATTGTTGTAGTACCATCACCATTTTCCCCATAACCGTTTTTATAGTTGATGATGCCATTACACAACATCACCTTTGACTCGTAGCCATTTTTCTGTTCTAGTTTTACAATATCATTCAGTGGCATTAATGGTTCGGGTTTAATAAAGACGCCATCATATTGTGGGGGATGTTTTTGGTCATGATGAGACGATGACGACGACGAGTGGTGCTTCGAAGAACTACTGGAATGTTTGCTTTTCGATGATGAAGACGACGATGAGCTCTTGTGACTTCGCTCTCTGTCCTTATCACGCGACGAACTGGAAGATGAAGAGGACGACGATGATTTATGTGGACGATGTTCCTTGTCCTTATCCTTGCTGCTGTCTTTATCTCTGCTTGAACTATTGCTGCTGGAACTATTGCCGCCGCCATCTTTGCGCTCGCGCTCACGATCTTTGTCCTTTCGATCTTTATCCTTTGATGAACTTTTGTGATGGTGACTTGAGCTTGACGACGACGACGAGGACGACTTATGCTTGTTCTTATCTTTGTCTCTATGGCTTGATGAACTTGATGATGATGAGCTTCGATGATGTGTACTACTGCTGCTGCTCGTGCTGTTGTTCTCACGATCTTTATCCCGATGTTTATCTTTCCCACTGCTGCTGCTATGATGTTTATCCCCCCTTTCTTTATCACTAAAAAATGCAAGATTTCTGCCATATATATATAATTTCTATAGTTTATTTCGATTCATACATACCGATTGCTACTTTTATGCTCCTTAGATGAACTACTATAACTTTTATGATCGCGTTCCTTATCCCGATGTTTATCCTTGCTGGACGATTTATGCTTACTGCTACTACTACTACTACTACTAGTATGATGATGATGATGATGGCCGTTGGTGGTCACACCATTCGATTGCACCTCGCAGCTGCCACCATTTTGTGCCTGGACATGCTGCAACAGAACAAAAAAGACAAAAAAAAAAAAAAAAAATAAATAAATCACATCAAATTTCAATTTATATATAAGAAGTTATAATAATAATACAATGGCCCGGCAACCCGTCATTTACCATTTCCAGCCACTGTCAGGTCTTATCACAGTCAACAATACCAGGAATTAGAATAAAAAACAGATTTGTTGCTTTATTTTCATCGCCACTAGTATAATAATACAGCTGTTAGTCATCTCTACTATAACGAAGTTGCATTGTAACCGGTCGTTCGATCCCCATGAAGAAGGTTTCGTTATAGAAAAGACCGACAGTAATATAAAACCAAAGCAGACATTTTAATGAAAAGTAGTAAATGCTTAGAATAAGTAATAAAATATTTCGACCCAGGCAAATAGGCAAACAGACAGACACATACACAGTCAGGTAGGCAGATCAATCGTTAGGTATACACATATCGAGAATAGACAGACTATCGGTCTGTAATAAGCAATAATATATGTATGTACATATAAAAAATATTTGGGGGTACATAAGGTGTGCGTGCTTATGATGTCTCTATGTGCAAGTTTTTATCAAACGCGTGTTCTGTACAATAGAAATGAAAAGTAAACACGTGGTGAAAAATCTTCAACCCTAGTGTAGCGTAAAGAAGATTGTCACCAAATTATCATCAACCATAATAGAGCAAACGAAGTATCAAGATGCCAAGGTATAAAACAGCTAAGCTAACGAGTTGTTCCATCCAAGTTCATATCACTTTGATTTGATTTGGGTAGGTTATGACGAACCAGTGAACGAAAAATACAACAACAGCAAACACTAAATCACCAATACAAAGAGGCATACAAATTAAAATATACATATGTACCTACATAAGCATAAGCACATATGTATTCTGCTGTATTGCACATATACATATGTGGAATATAGAAAAGTTTTCAAGGAACTCATCACTCTGTGGCCGAGTTTATAATCGAAAAACAGTAAAAGAAAGGAAAGGGTTCAATTTGAAAAAAATAAAGAGGCTGAATTCATTAAACATTGAAATCAAGCAAGTTTTGAGGCACATCGACCTAATTTTCTTTTTCTTAGCTATTTTCATTCTTCAGCTGGGGGTTTTTCCCTCATCACTTGGATTGGATCACAAAATACAACCGTGCAGGCCACCACTGTATCTGTTTTATGTGTGAGCTCTAAAGCAAAGTAAAGCAAAGCAGTCACATCCGTTCGTTGTTCAGCAATTCACCGCCGACTATAGATGGCGCAACACCCAGCCACTTACACCACCACCATATCATACACCACACACCATATACTAATGTTGTATATCGTGGTGGTCTTATGAGGGGCATATTGCGATACAGAGCAGCCAGCAGCCGGACGAAATACTGCTTACTGACTGACTACTGCTATGTTGCTGCTACTGCTGCTGCCGCTGCAATCTCTTGTCGCCATTTTCATAAATTTACACACAGTTAAAAAGTATCCAAACATTTTTCTTCTTTTCCATTACAATAATGTAAAAAAAAAAAAAACCTATCATACAAAGTTTTTCAATCTCATAAAACATTTTCGAGGGCACACACAGCAAACTCACAAAGTTACACACACACAGTACACACACACACCCATAGAGATTATCAACACGTTTGCACTTTACCGCAGCCATTAACTTTTTTTGCTTGCAATCACAAACACAGAAGAAAAAAAATTAAATTACATAAAATATTAAAAAAAAAAAAAAGAAAAATTACTACTTACATTATCAGCAGCAGCCACATCCCCACTCATTTTCTATATAAAAATTTGGTCTAACAAATTATTAAATCAGCTCTTTGTTCAATAATCACACACACACACACACACACACACAATATTTATTTGTCTGTGTTCTACTGCAGATCGCAATTGCAACTCTTTTTTTATTTCTCTTCTTTTCTTTTCTTTTTGATATTGCTAAACTGCTGCTCGACAATAAAAATTTTTCTAAGTCCAGAAAAATCTTCAACTTAGAAAAAATTCTACGTTTTGCAGTGTTGGTTGAACACGCGCGAACACGTTCGTACTGCTACAGAGGTTGAAGAATATTGCACTCACCTCAATCGTTTCTTTTCGTTTTATTTCCGATGCGTGAGTCGGTCGGCAATTAGCGTAAGAAAAACTTCCGAAAAATGACAGAGTTAAACAGGAAGAAAGTGAGTTTTCTTTATTCAGACAGTTGGCAGCGCCACCTGAATATTGTTTCTTAGAAAATTTGTGAGTACACATATTTTTCGGTTTTATTAGGTGCATAGGGATTAAGGTTAAATTTGTTAGCGCACCAAAAACTTGATGGCATCAAAACAATATAACAATTCGCAAAATTTGTCGTTGGATCAATGGAAAATCAAATTGAAAAAACAAAAAGGTGTCGCAACTTCTCTACCGGCATTGGTGAGGCATAATTTTTCATTTATCATTAATATTAATCAAAAGAAAGTATACAAATTAATAATAATATTATTATAATCAAGCATGAGCGCTGGTCGAGAAATATAAAATTTGGTAATTATGATTGTCTATTGACGTCATATGGTGACATCAAAAAGGATGTTGATCTAGAGGAATGGCTTTACAAGACTGGACGATTTCAACGACAATTGGAAATTCTTCTCACTTTGCAACATCATGAGTAAGTTAGAGTTTTAGTTTATACAGTCGAACAGCAAACAATTTTCGGGCATAGTTTAAGAAACATAAAGTTAACAAATACATCAATCTTGTTTAATAGTTTTCAAAAGAAAATTAAATTAATTGAATAGCATCCATAGCTCGAAACATCTGCTAAGCGCTTTGGCATTGCTGATGCATGATATTGCCGGCTAGCGAATTTTTTGCTCCATTAAATCATACAAGTGTTCTTTCTAGACGTAATTTGTTGTCGTTTTACTTTAAGTTATACTTTACATAAATATTTAGTTAAATCTTTTTATTAATCGTTAATTCAATGAAGTGAATTCGTCCCACTTTTTTGGTAGCCATGCAATCCAATATCATTGGATACCACCAACTTGTTTAATCGTTGCCACCAAGTTCTTCATATCGAGCGACTTACATTATTTTGATCACAAAAATGCAAAACTTGCTCTCATCTGTGAAAACTATCCTCTAAACTAAAACTACCATACAGTTAAATAAATTGTGTTGGATACACTGTACCACTTAAAAAGTTCTAAATTTCTAAGAATTGAAAGCAATATAAAAGGTAGTTGAGAAGGAAATTTTGGTAATTGGTAGCAACACTTTTCTATAGAAGAATGTGCCAATTTAATAATACATACTTATATCTTTTTCCATCTTTAAATAGATAGACAAGAATATTTCCCTTTCAGCTGAGCATATCTCTTTCCGATTTAATAGCCTATTAAATAAATGAATAGATAATATACCAGTATGCAAATTATAAGAAGCTCACTAAAAAACTGATGATTTTTTTAAGTAAAGTAAATCCAGTAATTTTTTATTTTATTTTTTGTTTAAATTAGTCATTGAAAAATTCACTAACTTCTTTTATTGCTTCTTATTTTTCGAGTACTACTGCACGTCAGGAACTAAATTTCGAATTCGTCAATTGAAATCTGTGCTTTTTGGTTTCTAAAATGTGAAGAGCTCAAAATAATTGATAGTTTTTTAACATCACTTTACACTCTCGGCTCTATGATAAGATCGTCTGCATCACAACTTGACGTCTAATTCGTCTTCCACTATGTACACCCATCAGCTTGCAGACAACGCATGCAATTCGTCTGGAGCTTCGTCTCCATGTCCACTATGACTGTACCCTTTGTCGTCGCTGCTGAACATTTCTAATAGTTTTTCATGGTTACGAACATCAATGAGTATTTAATAACCATCACGCACATCTTTATCTCATATTGCATTTATCATATTTATTTCAATTGCTGGTATTAATCGGTTAATCTGGCTCGGTTTTCATTGCTACTATAGCGGATCCACATACATATTTTGAACAAATCCCCCAATTTAAAAATATAAAGCATGTTCTGTTTCGGTTTCCATTGAAAACTCTTTGACATAGTAAAAACTGCTTGATACTTCAAGCAAAATGTGCTGATATTAATTTATTATTTCTTTGATGAAACTTCTTGATTTGTGACAACTTGCAATATATGTATGTAGTGTTGTCTATGAGTATCATTTAAAGATACTTTCTCGAATTGCTCTTGAAATGTGACAAGTGAATTATCTCATAGTCTTCCCGCTTAATCCAGTCGCAATATTCGATTCAATGCAAAACATTTTAACTCAAATTTAAGACACAATATGTTTTTTCAATATTTTAATATTAGGTTGTGAATTGCATTTAATCAAACTTAATGTGCTTAATTTACTGATTCATACGTGGATTTGACTATACACATACACACATATATGTAATTATAAACTGAATTTAATCAATTTCTTTCATGTATTTTATTTTATAGATTTTGGTCTACTATGGTCTATCAGCCAAGTGCATTAGCTGCTCTAATTTCATTTTTACAGCATGTAACTCCTTTCTATAAAATTGCCAATTATAATATAAGTAATAATGATAAATCCATAAAATCAGCCTTGGAGTTATACGAACAAGTTCTAAGGATTGTTGTACGTATCATATGGCGTCTGTTGACTACCCGAGAGTCACCAAGTGCTTGGTTGACACCAAAGCATCACAAGGATTTACTTTATAATAACTTTTTGATAACCATACCAATGCTTTTCGATCTGATCATTGCACTGGGCAATAGTGATCGAAAGAATATGGAACTTTTAAAGAAAATTTTCACAAGTCTTTTCGAGCTAGAACCGAAGTACTTACGCGATATGCAAGATGGACTTGCGTATTACGAAAGTGCTTTTGCCAGCATACAAATTCAAGTTGATAATGAAGGTTGTGAAGGTGCTGGCGGTGGAGTTTCATTTGACGATGGCGCACAAACGCCATATGATGATGTCGTTCTCTACACTTTGGATTGTGGTTACACTTTGAGTATTTTGCTAGAAGTTTGTCCACAAATTGCTTCAATTGCAGCCGATCTTAAACTGGATTTATGGTAATTTCCACTCTATGTAATTTATATATTGATGTGACATTCTGACAATTTTTTCAGCATTGCGAATTTTTATGATAACACGCTACCGCGTTTATATAAATACATACATATCATAAATCCAAATGCAAATTCATTGAATTGGTTAAACGAAGCACGTCAACAATATCTAAATGCATTCCGCAGTATAGTAAAATACTATATAGAAAATGTTTTCGATGCAACTAAAACAAATGCAGTTCAAAAATTAATTGAATTGCTATGTGAATGTTTGACAACAAATGTCTTCGTAGTGGATTATCAGAGACAGTATCCTGTTGAAATTGATATGGATATATTACAAAAGGCATTTCCAGAAATGTAAGTACATACATATATGTATCTTTACCATAACCATCATCATCACCATCTTTATAACAACTTTTCGCTAAAAATTGTATTGTATATACAGTTTATCTTAAAACACTTTCACATATCACTAGCAACTTCAACCAATCACTGTACTTTCAGAAAAGTAAAGTGTTTATACCGACACCAAAGATATTATAATATATATACATATACATATAAATCTCTCGAAGAGTGCTGATAATTGAGGAAGCCATGGAGTTGATGTAGCATCTGAGTTGTTCGAAGGCGACTGGATGTCTTGTTTAAAAAGATACACACACTTATTGCAAAAGTCTTTTTGCAGTATGTAAATACATACGTAGTTTATTTGGAGAGAAAAGCAACTTGGGAATGAGTATTAGCGTATTTTTTCTGATTTTGACATCATGTCAGGGTAGCCTCAATCTAAATACACTGTTGTGTTGGCGAAGTTGGAAAGGTATTCATCGATCGGACTGTCAAATAGCTGTGTGATAGGCAGACTTTGTTTGTGAAATAACCAAATAGTGAGTGAATTCAAGAGGCTCTCTGCAATACATATGTAGAATGGAATCGCATGAACGCTACTCAGCCAAAATTATAGTATATACAATGTAGTCTTTGGTGTGGGTTATGGTTATTTTGACAAGAATTTACATCTACTACTTTTTTACATTGACTCAAACTTCCTTCTCAATCTGTATATTTATTCGTTTTAGGTAGTTTAGTTTAGAAGTGTTCAAGCTTCCCGCATAATTTTTATCTTCATCAATAAATTAATATGATGTAGACTTTAATAAAAACTTTGATTATATTTCATTTTCAGAAAACAACACAAAACTGACTTTATTATAAATGGTTTTAAGAAGGCTCTTAGTTCTGATACCGCTGGCACAATGGGAGATCTCTTAAATGAGAGTGAGAGGAGCACTGACAACCAGACGACGTCGGGGAAGGCAGCAAAATCTACAATGAAAAAATCTAGTGGTGAACGGTGCAAGTCAGACAAATCTTTGTCAACACCACTGGCGACGCCACCACCATCAGTAACAATACCAAATCGTGACATTGATTTAGAAGTATGTGCAGTGTTAGATATTTTACCAGATCTTGGGACTGGATTTGTACGACGATTGTTGGCTCGCTATGACAATAGTGAAGAGGCTCTTGCAGCAATATTTGATGAAAATCTACCGCCGGATTTGGCAAGTAGTGATAGAAGTGAAGTATATATACCACCGGATCCACAAGACAAATTGTACCAAAATACTGGATTGCGTCATTATAATGTATTCGATGGAGATGATTACGATGTGATGACTAATGATAAACCCAAGTGTATAATTAAAAAGGGAAAAGGTTTTCCTGGTGTCGCACAAAATGCTGAACAGTTGTTGGATGACAAAAAGGAAATACAGAAAATGAAACAGCGATACGAGCAATATTCAGTTGTTGAGGAAACCGTTGGTGATGGTTCAGCTGAATATAATGATGAGTACGATGACAGTTATGAATATTTAGTTGATGGACAGCCAGTAATGCAAAACAAACGAAGGTTTGCTGGTAATAAAGTGAATGAACCTTCTGACGATGAAGATGATGAAAGCAACAATACGAATAGACAAACGCCACAACGTGATACACGCAAGGATTTCTGTGAAAATCCAGAGGATGTGCGGGCTCGTTATGCAGCACGTCAACATGCCAAGTGGGGTCAAAAAACAACACAAGGTCCCATACGTGATGTGGTTGGAGCAGCCAAGGGTCAAGGGCAAAGCAATCAAACTGTTCGTAATCGCGCAAAGAAGGAAGCCAATAAATCTTCACGAGCCAATCATAATCGCAAGGCAGGAGCAGCATTCAAACGTAATAAAGGCATGTTATCTTAAGAATTGAAAAATTTTTAAGTGGACTTCAGTCATTCTGATTTTATTTATTTTAATATTGTATTCATATACATTAAAGCTTGAATTGTAATTCCAAATTACATTATTATGCATATTATACATATGTCTGTATATAATTAGTTAACCAAATATACCGTGACTTCTTAATAGGCAAAAAACAGTAAACTATTTGTGATTATTGTAAATTATATTGTTCACTAAGAGCTTGCATTATCTCTGAGTGCTTCTTATTGGGAGTGGTGGCCATCATGGATTTATAATTCTTTTTTATGAATAGTGCAAACTCAGTCAAGTTCTTTTTAATAGTATAAATTGGATATGCATTATTTTCCTTCGAACTAATTTGTATTTGTATAGGACCATGGAATATCATTTTTTTTTTTTTTTGTTTTTAATTTTTAAACCATTTAAAATACATACCCAGTATTACAGAAATTTCCATGACCAATCTCACCCGAATACAACCAAGCTGCAGCATGACACATTTCATGAGCTACAGCAATAATTAACTGCTGAGCATTTATGATAAGAACCGCGTTTAGTTGAATGATTGAATTGCGGTAGTTACCTGTTTCTGTTGTATTCAAGCATCGACTTATTTTGGTAAACGTATTATTCCATGATATGCCCACTTTCATGGCACAATTAAATACTTTGTGATTAATGATATCATAAACAACAACGGCCAAACGTTCTTTAAGTTCATCAAAATTATCGGAAAATCTTATGGCTTCCGGATGACGGTTGAATTCTGGTGTTGATTCTATACAATAAGAAAGAGACAAAATGTATGAAATATATATATGTACATACTATTTACAATATATCATCAGCTCTATATTCAGTTTCATATCACCAGCTTAGTTCTTTCTCTCTTACGTTTAAGTGAGTTAAGGAAATCGAATGTCGAGTTATTTTCTTTTAAATACTTTAACACATATTTGTGACATTTACATACAAAATCATTTTGTGGCATTGAGATTAATATGGGTTCGATGTATTACATGTTTTCCTTCATTTTGGCTCTCTCTAAGGATGCATTTATAGCCAGTATATTTTTTTTTTGAAATAAACTCAGGGCAGCATTTGCTAATAAAGATGTAACCCTCAATTGTCCCGTTACTGATGGTGATTTTTCTATTAACTTCATAATTGTAACTCCAGTTTGCTATTCACTAGTATGCGTCACAGTTTTATGGCTCACTGTCTCATTTTCCATTGGGTTTTTAATATCATCGCCCTTGAGATTGCGTGTATACAATCTACGTTTATTATTTGGACCCAGAAATTTGGCTAACGTGATTTAAATGTCTCATTTATATATATAATTTATATAAAATTGAGTTAAGTTAATAATTATGTATGTAATATGTATAAGTAATTTATATAATTGATAAGCTTGTTTGGTAATCACTTGCCACTTTTCCACTTAGACGGAATTTAAAGCTTTGTGCGGCAAGCACAAAAATAATATTTGTCATTAGACAGGTTGATGATGATATTAGCTACAAAACGGCATTGGTGTCATTGGATTAGTTTCTCCTTTCCCATAGGCATTTTTTAGGCGATACATGATTTGTTCAACATAAACCGTTTATCGATGTCAGTTCCATTTGCAAATAAATATTGATCAAATGGTGGCTAAATACCCATAGGTACCAAATTCGTGTCATAATTATGTTGGGCAAGCAGTCACCACGATACCCCCATAAAGGGACCGTCTCCGCTGGTCAGGTCGGAAACAAATTCCTTGGGCCCATGACTTCGTAACTGGAGTATTACCAATTTGATCAAAGACTTTCAACGAATGAGTAGTACGATGAGGGCGCTACTGAAACAAACGCCCTTGATATCAGAAAATACTTGTGGTCAAGCAGTGTGACAAAGTCACTACCAATACAGATCCATGAATTTCAGTGACTGGTTATCCTCAGACACCGCTAATCCTAATCCTATTCATTCACACCAAAACGGACTATGGGTCACGGCGTTGATTTTTTTCTTAGTATTGAAAGGGAATCATCATCCATTATAAACTACTGCAATCGGATGAAAAACTTAATTCTGAGCGGTACATCGAAAAACTAGACTGGAGGATACCATCGACCAGAATTGGTCAAAAGGGTTGGAGGGGATTGTGTCCATAAGGACAACACCAGGCCTCACAACTCCGTTGAGATTTTGCTTTCCTCTAGTCCTGACATTGTTCCTCCATTGCCGCTGCAAAACTCTATGGACTCGAGAGAAGGTAGCAGACTATGAAAACCACTTGACCCACGAAGGGCGAAATGTCCATAATGAGATTATCTTTTAAAATTATCGAATCAAATGGCGTTGCATCTTTGACCTATTTCAATTCAAGTCATTACCAAAACAACCTTATTTGTTACCTTATTTATAAAAATAATTACCATTGTCCACCTGATTGCTAACTGATGTACTGACATATTCCTTTACTACATCTTTGGATAAATCCAAGTAAAGCAAACCAGTCATTTGATTTGGGCTACATTTTCTCTGGCGCGTATTTGCTTCCTCATTTTCTTTTGTCTTTTCATTGGCATCACAGTCCTCAACTTTAACGAGATAAAAATAGAGATGCATCAGCATGAATTCATTTAGATGTGGGTCATAGACTCTTAGATCGCTGTGGCCTCAATTGGCTCTATTGTAACAATCATACACACTTACATATATTTAATTTATTGATAGCACTGGGAACAATATCCTGAGAAGATTGGTCATTTTGTGATGATAAGCCCTTATCACATGTCGGCAGTTCAGGGATCCTTATATCTGTTGCAACACCAATGTTAATTTGTTTTTCGTGTAATATTAATGTGTCAATGGCTGTTTTATCTCAAACCGATATCTCTTTTGGGATTGTTAGTAATAATTCATCGCAAAGAAGTTGCTTCTCCAAACATATTTACGAAGGGTCTTATAAATAATCAATAATTTCATACATTTTTAAAACAACATACAATCACCACTTCCGCTTCTTGAAATAATTGATTCATCAAAGGATTCCCTTTGAGTTTCCGAATCTGATCCACTTATTATGATGGAAACTTCACCATCATTAACTTCCGAGCAAGAAGTTTCTTGAGGTGTACAAATATCAGTCTTTTCCCTGGTAATTTGTTTCGCACAGTTTTATTTAAAATAACATCAGATTGACTATCATCATGTTTCAAGTCTTTATCATTTATTTTGCTATCATTGTAAACTTCTTCGACAATATTTTCCTCGATTTCTTCTTCTTTTCCTTTATTGTTTATGTTTCCTGAAAATAATTTATTAGACAAAATAAATTTAATTGTATCGCGAATTTTTTTGTTTATTATTATCACTTTGATTGCACTCAGCCCATGGCTCCATGTTTATAACCACAAGAAATAATTATTTTACTTTTTTCTAATCAGAAACACAATTGAAATTCCACTTGACAAACAAAATAGATATTTCGTAAAAATTTTAAAAAGTCGTTAGCGAGCTCTTATTATTAATGATTTGATGATATTGTTGACACTATTGCACTGAGTTTTGGTGTTGTCAACACTGTAATAATAGGCTTTTGATGCTGTCAACACTAATTAATCAGTAATTTGTACGGCTGGTTTGTTATTATTAGTAAACGTATTGAGAAACACCGGTAAAATGGGACGTCGATCTATTAACACCACAAAAAGTGGGAAATATATGAATCCCACAGATCAAGCACGTAAGTGACTTATTATATTTTTATGTTTACCAATTAATGTTGCTGTCTTTGTTATGCAGGCAAAGAGGCTAGAAAAAAGGAATTGAAAAAGAATAAGCGGCAGCGACAAATGGTAAGAGCAGCTGTCCTAAAGAATAAGGATCCTTCCCAAATACTTGAAGAAATGGAGAAAATAGATGAAATGGGTATAATATCTTTTAATTTACGGTTTCGATAAACAGATTTGCTGAATCACATATCTTTTCTTATAGAATACAATGTGTTGCAACCTTCGCCTCTAAATGAAAAAGTACTTCGAGACAAACGAAAAAAGCTTAAAGAGACTTTTGATCGTGTGATGCGTCTTTATGTAATTTCCATCTATACTTTATTGTGATTATAATAGTAATAATAGTTTATTTAATATAATTAATAGCAACATGATGAACCGGAACATTGGTCAGAGCTAAAACGCAAGGAAGCAGAGTATGAGAAACGTCGCCTTAAGAAGCAGCAATATTATGAAAGTGTCAAGCATGCTCAGAGTGTACAAATTGATGAGATTCCTTTACCGGCACCAGCACCAGCTACTGCAGGCCCAAGCAGCGGGTTTAGTGGTGGTATACGTATGCCTCCACCACCTGTTTCGCTTGCTTTGCCGCCGTTTGCACCGGGTGCACCACCGGGCTTAATCAAGAAATCTGATGACGATGCTGCCTCTAAGTCACCTGAAGGAATAGCTGAAGATGACAAGGATAGGGAATTGCTTGGTGTGCCACCAGGTCCCCCGCCTAATCTTTTTGAAATGTCCGATTTGGATACAGAAGCTGAGAATGATGAAGTTGAACTTAAACATTACAGCCCGCCGAGAAAATCAAGTCCGAATAGAAAATCAAAGACACCAAATTCACTACAGCAACGTATGCTTGCGATATCTGGCCAAAATATTGATGAGTTCATGAAGGAAATGGAGAATGTGCATAAGAAAAAGCATGCAGACAAAGAAGAACAAAGCAATGATGAAGATGATAATGATAGTGCGCCAGAAGAAGAGTCAATTAAATCGGATGACAACGATAGTCCAAATGAATCGGATGACAGTGACAATGTTGATAGTGAAACTGAAAATAGTCATAAAAATTCCAAAAGACGATTTATAGAAACTGAAGAAACAACTGCGACGGAATCATCAACAGCTGCAATTGTAGCTGCAGCTAAATCAAATAGCTCCATTACTGTGGTACCTGTAGCAATACCCTTACCTCCAGTGTCCACAGTACCTCAGCCCCCAACGGCTCCACCAAATAGACCAGCTGCGCTTCCAGTCAATGTAGTAGCTCCACATATGACAATACCGCCAGTGCATGGGTTTGCTCCACCACCTCCTATGCTTTTCCGACCGCCGCCCATGCGTCCTCCCGGTATACACAATTTTGGCATGCGTATGCCGCCTGGACCACCACCTGGTCCTAGATCGCATGGCATTGGTAATTTCCCACAACGCATGGGTCTGCGTATGCCACCAGGACCACCACCTGGTCTACCGCCCCGGCTTGCCCACCATCTGAAGCCGCCACATCCAAATCATCCACAACAACATCCACATCCAATGTCACACATTAAGGATCCCAGCAAAGGCATCACTACAATTACCGCCAAGCCACAGATAAGGTAATTTCATATCTTACATTACAATTTTTGACCATTACTCAAATTCTCATATTTTTTTTCGATTTACAGGAACTTAAGTGCAGATGTTACTCGTTTTGTGCCCTCAACTCTACGTATTAAGCGCGAAGAAGTGCGGAAACCCTCACGACCCAAATCCTATTCCGATGGACATGGACACGGACAGGACCGTTCTGTTCATCATCATCACCCATCCAGTTCTAAAGACGCAAGGAAATCTACGACCAAGGATGATGCTTACATGCAATTTATGAATGAAATGCAAGGACTACTATAGCCAATATACTGTTGGATAAATCACATCATCATACTCACACCCACAATCACAATCGGAAATGCTAGTTATAAACAATCTATTACTATATTTAAATATATCTTTGTTCTGGATTAACCAAAATCGAAACCAAACAACAAACAAAGTTATATGACATCATATCTTTCTCCCTGCCCCATATGAAAATGATGATACAACTGTTGCTAAGAATTCTAGGCCTTTATATGTTTTTGTGACCATAATAGAATTTATAACAAATGCAAATACAATTATTTTGAATGAAATTGTGTATAATCTTGTATAATATTTGTTATCCTTTGAATTTGATTTTTGGAAAGTAGTACATGTCATAAATTCATGTTGTCTCTGCTGCTCACATTTCGCGAAAAGTAATTAAATTGAATTGAGAACAGCAGGAAGTTTTCTGAAATTGTCTTGACTATATGAAAAAAATATAACGTCACACTTCGTAATATGTACTTTTGGTGAATTTGTGAACGTCCTTCGTATGGTTGAAGGAGGATATAATGTATATGTTCTACTTTAAATGATAATGCAAAAAAAAAAAGTGAAAAGGGTCGTCACTGCCTCTTCGTTTAAGCCTAGTATTGTAACACCGTGGGATACTAACAATAATAATGTGTCGCTATTCATAATAACGAATCTATAATAATCATGGAAAATATAACATTTTCATACTCACAGACAACAGATATTGTACGTAGGTCGATCAATAAGTCCTTAGATAAACAAAGGTTTTAATATAATCTCCTTCTTTCTCTATACACTTTTTCAATATATTTTTTTTTTAATTTTTTAAAGCGTCCAAAAAGTAGGAGTTTGGAAGTTCCTCAAAATAGGCCTTTGTTTTATGGATGACCTCCTCGTTCGACGAGAAACGTAGTCCACCGAGCCATTTTTTTAAACTTGGAAATAAAAAGAAATCATTGGGGGCCAAATTTGGTAAATAGTACCATTCGATATGCCTGTGACCTCAAGTATTTCGCGCATTTTCTTTTCCTCCACTGGTCGCCCCGAACGATGTTCATGTTCATGTGCGGCCATGTTTAAACTCATTTGCCCAACTGTAAATACAGTGGAAACTCGATTTAACGCCAAACTCTCTAAAACGTCGAAATTACTTGACTTTGCTTGGTTTACCTTGTTAGCCACACAATGATTTTCTTCTCTCCATTTACGTCAACTCTCAATAATGTCGTAAAATGTGCAGTCCCTTAAGTGGCGTTATATCAAGTTTCGATTGTAGTTGCAAAAGCAGGGGCAGATGTGACATGTACTTCATCCAACTCAGCTTTGATTTCTTTCGGTGTTAAGCCTTTAAAAAAAAATTATTTAATCACCGCACAAAACTCAATTTTTCCATTAAGCAAAGGTGTGTTGCTTCAATCTATCCGAGATTTCCGTAAATGTCGTATATTATTTTTGCTATATGTTTCAGTAACCATACTTAAATTTACCCCATTTCAATATGAAAGAGATGACCATTAAAGAACGATAAGCCGTTTAAGATGAGAAGAGTCACAACAAACCCCCAACGGAATTTTATAGATAAAGGAGATATTATTTTTTGTATTTTAATTTTGTTCTTCATTGATTATTTGAAAAAAAATAGATCATTGCGAAGAAATCTAACATAACAATAAAATACAATTATATGAAGAGATAAATACAAAAAAAAAATTCGTCTTATATACAAATATCCTTAAGCATGGCCATAGTTTTAGTATCTAATCGTCTCATAATTGATGCTCACAAGAAGTGGTCCATGTTTAGTCCTTGCATATTTTCCCATTTTTTGGAAGATACAGCAAACCATATATGTATGTATATATATTCCTTTTTTCCGAAAGTATTGACTAGGTTATTCCTCAGATATTTTTATATATTATTTATAGTTTGGGCATAATAAAGTTCTCTGTAATCTTAAAAATGCAGATGAACTATCATGCGTTGATTCATTACAACACATGACACTGAAGGAACCTAAATGGTTTTAGATTTGGATTACATGCTGAATGTGGTGACCAATGGTAATAGAATAAACAAATTATATGTAACGAACTAATGTGAAATATTGAACTATTCACAAATGTCTGTTCCACATAAGTCGTCTGTCTCTCTGCTTATTAGCAATAGCAAATTTTAACAAACCCCCGCAGCGTGCAAATTTCTAATCTCTCCAGAATGGCATATATCATAATTTAATAGAAGATAATGTGAATGTGAGTCAATAGGACATATTTTATTTTTCTATGTCAGGTGTCATTTGTTCCGCGCTTCAATCTACTGGAATGATAAAAAAACGAATCAATTATTTTTAATACTTAGTTTACTTACATTTCCCGAAAGCGCATCAGAATTCATAAGCTTTTCACTCATGTCAAGTTTACCATTCCCGAGACATAAATTTGCACTGGATTTGTGGTTTTTCTCGTTGTAATCCATTGCCCCCAGGCTTATGCAATGGTTTTTTGACATTTAACTTTGAAAACTTGTCATTTTTAAATTCCTAAATTACATTATCTCTATAAATCAAAAATTACCAAATACAAACCTTCCAAGTGGCAGAGTTTGTGGTGGTGCAGCAATTCTAATCAAATCAACCCTAAGATTTGTCGAACAAGATCCCCGTTCCACTCGACATTGCTCTCAACAAAGGCATTTATCCTATTAAAATTTCTACTGCACCATTTCATGTCCTCTGCTCGGATCACTCAGCCATATACTCGTATGTATATATATCAATGTGAACATTGATGTTGTATCCAGTGTTCCCTTAGATACTCCAGTTAAAAACACGAAAAAAAGTGTATCTTGGATTAAGCCGAAGATGTAATACACTTCACGCATCGCCTAGAAAATGTTTTTTGTATGGGAGCTATACGATCCAGTAATCCTAGGAACTTGAAATTTACATGATTGATGAATATGGATCAGAAACTTATTGTGTCGAAATTTCCAGATGATAGCACAAAAACAGAAAAAGTTTTATTTAAGAACATGAATTTAAGTAGGGGGTTTGAATGGGAGGTACCCCTCCGAGTCTTAAAATTTTAGTGGCTTATGTATATGGGTCAAAAGCATCTTGTGTTTAAATTTCGGTTCAATAGCACAAAAAACAGAAAAAAGTTTTTCTAAAAAGAACATTAAATTAAGTAGAGGAGTGGTCCGATTGCTAGATCATCAAGAACATATATACGTACTATATGGGGTCTATTTCTGTCTCCTTTTGTGCATTACAAACTTTATGAGTGAAGAGTATAAAAACAAAAACAGATTTCCAAACATTTTTGTTTTTTTTTTTTAGTTTTTATTGTTATATATCCATATATATAATATATTTATAATGATATCGCCGTTTAGGTTCAGCAAAGAAACAAAAAAAAAAAAAAAAAAAAGAAATAATAATAATAATAAAGAAACACAAAACGATTTTACAAACGAAGAAGTATTTTCTGTTGATTTCATTGATCAATAGATCAATTTATTTGGGTATAATTTTTTATTAGTTTGAAATTTCAATTTTGTGAGTAACTTATAAATTAAAAATGAATGAATTTCTCTTTATTTATTATTTGTTTATTTATTTTTTTAGATTAGCGACTTAGGATGCATATAGACATAGATAAATTTAAGAATGAAAAGACACAAAGACAAATCATCATAAAAGTGAAAAAATCTTTAAATATTTTCAATTTTAAAAGCAAATAACAAAAAAAAAAAAAAAAAAATTATATTATTAATAATTAAATAAAATAAAATAAAAAACTGTATTGCATAATAATAATAATAATAATAATAATAATAATGATAATAATAATATATAATTATATAATATAAATAATGTGTATATATTTTTTTCACAATAAGTATTTTTTTTAAATTTTTATTTTAAAAAAGTATAAATGTATTTAGGTTTTTTTCCGTTTTGTTATGTTTTATTTTATTATTTTCTTTTACTTTCTTTTCCACTTAAATTCTAATCGCATAAAAAATGTATTTATAAACGTATTAGGAATATGTTTCTGTTCAAAGTTTTGACCACCAAACGATTTTTTATGTATAAATCTGATAAGAATTATTATTATTATTATATTTTATATTTTTCTTCAATTCTTGTTTTTCCATTTCCTCTTTTAGAATTGATTTTTGGACAAATCCTTCAATCTTCATTCACCATTTCATATGTATATTTTGGGTTTCATATTTTTAATAAGTATTTCCTTTTTAAATTTATTTTATTTTGTGTAATTTTGCATTTAAAAAAAATGATTAATTGTTAAAAAACACAAAGTGTGTGATTTTTTGTTTAGTTAAAATAATATGTAATATAAAAACCAACGGCAACAACAGAATGTTTGTTTGTTGTTGTATGTTAAAAAGATACACTACACCACAAAATGCAAATGCATCATCATCATCTACATACCTACATATGTGGTATATGCATATTGCATACATATACATATGCATGTATGTATGTACTTTTATAATCTGCAAAAGCGTTACACAGTCATCCCCCATATCTGTATGGGTTTATATATAATGATTATTATAAAATTTTAATTTAAATTTCTGTTTTGTTTTGTCTTAAAAAGTTGGTTCTTATAAAATGATATCATGCTTGTTCTACATAGTATGGAGGTGGGCAGACACAACTTACTTATAAGTAGAACCAGCACCCACCCTTGCCAATAGAATTTAGTATGCGAATGTCATAACATATAAAAATTTAAATCATTCGAAACATTTGACATTATAAAGTGCAAGATCTGTAGATCGACACGCTCATCATATCCATTTTAATCAGTCATTTTGATTATCGGTTTGATAAGTATTGCTCCTTGTGAAAGCTATTAATTGCTAATTGTGATTCTTCGGAGGTTGTCCCTATTAAACTTGTTACTCAAAGAAAATATAAAAAAGAAGAATCATTCATTGTCCGCATGGCAACAAACACAATTATTTTGCTACTAATGTAAAGCAAATCAGGAACACTAAATTAGACTTTGACTTTTACAAAATAATATCCAGGAAGGCGATTTATTAAATAGCCCGGAATGATTGATTTTTTTTTAATCAAAAGCCATATTCTGACTATTTCTTCTTCACCCACAATGCCATTGGAATTGCTCTGAGTTTTTGGTATTCTTAGGAAGCATTTTATTTTCTTGTACTTCCAAATTTTAAATTTCCAAAGGGAGCACAGGAAATTTTGTTGATAGGAAATTGCAAATAAAATTAGATCCCCTAAAAATCGTAGCATTAGATTATCAACACATGGATTTATTCAACTTTATATATCAATCATCAGTCCAAGTCATAATATTCCAAATAATTCTTGGATACTCAAATATATTGGCAAGGGTCACCCACCAACCAACCAACTTCTACCCTAGTGTACACTCATAGACGACTAAATAATAAGCACATCTTCATGTCATGAGATTAAGTCTCATTGTTTCCATCGTGGTATGATATGACTGTTTACTTTCTGAGAAAAAACAAACATCACGAATTTGTTCAAATCAGCCTTTGAATTACGGATTGAAATTGCTTAACTAATTTCAATGCATATGTGATTGCTTGCAGCAACAGTCAGTTGATTGTTTACTGCTGCAGTCGAAGGAAATGTTTTGAAAAACAAGATGTGGAAATAGTCAAGCAATTTCAATCCCTGGTTCAAAGCAAATTTCACTATTGATATAGGATTGATTTTAACACAGGAGTGTGACTTTGCCTTACTAAGCTGGCCAAAAGTCAGTCGCCATACTCAAAGTCAATCGAAGTAAATGTTAAGTCAGGAATTGTTTTGATATAGAGATCAAACTTTCTATTATTTGCCAAAAGCTGATCGATCTACAGTAAGCGAACAACAAAAAAAAAAAAAAAGGAGTTGCAAGAACTAATTCAAAATATTGATAGAGATCCCGATACCACCTACTTCGGGAGTATTTTGGTGCTATGCGTTATACAATCGGGTGCTGTGACCCAAACACTCTTGGCGGGAAAGCGGCATTATTAGTAGAAACCGTGTAGTGCACTGCACCAGATGGGTTCTGAGAAGGTTGTTTTACAGAGATCTCCGGATGTGCTACATACTCCTCATTCGGTCAGTCACTCCAACTTTGTTAAATTCATCACAATTGTCAGTGTCCATTTCTGACCCTAGAATAGTGAAGCAGTTATTAATGCCCTCATTGCTGGATTCAAACTGCCTCGAAATAGATGGGCCAATATCTTGACTTCCTTGAAGGAATCTAATGGCTAGCTTTGGTGATACACAAACTTGCGTTTTAGCTTGGCCGCACCAGATATTGAATTCTGAGCAATAAATTGCTCCAAAGTGTGAACTCTATAGAGGTATCCATCGTTTTTCAGTAAGCAAATCGACTTTATTGTTCAAGCAAAACAGAATTTGAAAAATTGAGATGAGACAATAGACTGTTGTCCAGCTGGTTGATAGCCAATCAATCGATTAGCATGGTGCTCCAATCGAAAGATGTGTCTGTTGCCAAAGACTATGACAATGCTAAATAGACAATATAAATCGCTCACGAAAAAAAAAACCTCTATCATAAATTGTATATCCCGAGATAGGCCAAGAACAAAGTGTATATAATTTTGTTGTTGGGTATTCCAAGATTGGATATTGATGAGAGAGCGATTTGTCGAGTCTATAGATTTTCATACTGTTTGCAGTTGGAGTCTTTTAGTCTGAGTGACCGGAAAACTTTCGCAGCAGTTTGAATTGAAGCCTCTGAAGGATTTTTAAATTAGAATTGGATGCAGAACTCAAAATATATATGTATACCGTAGGTAAGGTGGTAATGAATGAAGAATGAAAGTCTCTCTCATGACATAATTGAGATGTACTTATTATTATTTTGTTCATGACTGTATGTGCATGTATTTTATTTATATTTTTCAATATATTTATATATGTATGTATATATTTTATAATGTATAAAGATTTGCATTCTTATTACGATTAGATTTTCACTCACTTTTTCACAAATAAGCAACGGAAGGATTCGCAAAAATTGGCATTTCGATTTGTTTCGTTTTTTGTTTGTTGTTTTTAATTGTTACACCTTTGATTGATTGATTGGTTTTTTTAATTTGTTTTGTTTTCTTTTCTTTATTTCTTTATTTCTTTTTTAAATTGATTTGATTGAATTTGAAACAAAAAAGTAAAAAATTTAGAATGAATGAATGTATGAATGAATTTATAATAATGAATACATATGAAGAAATATGAATTGTGCGCTTTGATCATCATCATTCTCATTCTTCTGATTTTGTTTTAAGCATCAAAAAGAAATATTCGCTTCTATGAATATGAATATGAATATATATATGTGTATGTGTATTGTGTATGTGTGTGTGTGTATCTGTGTGAATGTTGTTTTCTGTAAAGTATTTTACTTTTTTGTTTCATACAATATATTTTATTTTTCATGATTTCTTTCGGTTTTAAAATTCCCATTGCGTGGCTGAGTCGCTGCCATCTTCGAGCAACTTAAATGCTCCATTCTTAGTAGCTCCAAGATATTTACCTTGCTGTGATCTATAAAATATTTTCAAATTTCAATTTAAATACCACATTCATACATATGCATAAGTGAGTATGATTGTTTATTACCTAATACAAATCCTTGTCGGCTCACGTAATTCCAAGAAGAAACCATCAGTTGGCTCATCGGCATCGACAGAGATACCTTCACCATCAATACGCCAATACTTGCCGCTGTGTGCCTTCAAATGCACAACGCCCTTTTGGGCTCGCTCCACGAGTATAGTTTCATAAGTAGCCTTGTTGCATTCCAACTTTAGGTTGCCCGGCGTACGATAACCGACAAAACCCTGCTCACACTTCAGCACTAGAATTGGTCTGAAAAACGATGCAATTAAAAAGGTTTACACAACATTTTACACAATTTAATTACAATCATTTTTTACCTGTTAATCAAATAGAAATAGAACTTGGTGATATCCTCAATACTCTCTGAGGTAGCGAACAAATGGCCCGAACGTTTGGTGGCCAAGAATTTGCCATTATTGGCACGGAACGATAAGGAGCCATCACCATGCCAAATCAATTCAAATAAAGCATCAGCACAGCGACGATTACCTGTGGCCTGAATGCCACCGCCGGCAGACAAACACCAATAGCGATCCTGTGTGGTACGCAAGCCCCAACGATGTGCCGACCAATCGTACTCCAATTGGAATGTCTCATTCTCGCCTACCTCATCCTGGTTGGCGGTCACATCGACTCCCTGCTTAACCGATACATAGCGCAAATTGAGGCCAGCAATGAAAGAAGCCTGCGGCAACGAATCCTCCAGCGAGAAGAGCTCATCACGTGTGACAGTCGATGAACGAGACTTAAGCACAGCCTTCGAACCAATTGGAGACAAATATTGTCCTTGCCTACACACATAAATACATCACATGGACAAATGATAAACAATAAAAATTGTGTATGTTTTATAAGAATTCAATGATAAATTTTTACCTATCGCGTAATGCCAAATGTCCACCATGATATTCAGCACTAAAGAGGCAATCCTCATTGCAAACAACTTGCAATTTTCCATTGGCATTCAAGTATCTTCATTCAATATAAACAGGAGTAGAAAAACATGAATTGGATTGAGAAACTACTTTCAGACACACAATGATTGAAGGAAATGAATCGATTGATTCACCTATCACCATCACTTACCTATTATTGCACGTGTGCAAAGCATAGCGACCACCTTCTTCACAACGGAACTCAAGCGTAAAGAGCGTGTCCTCACCCCAAGGAATGTTAGCATCCACGTGTATCTCATCCTGAGATTCCGATAAATGCGCAAAACGTTTACGCCCAATTGAACGCAAATTCACTTGTGGACGTGCCGCCAAATGCACAGTCCAAAATTCACTGGCGCTTGGTGTTTTTGCAGTGCAAACCAGTTTATCTGGTGTACCGCCAAGGAAATAACCACGTGACTCATTCTTAAGAGCCCAACGACCACTGCCATCTTCACTGATGCTTATCTGGAAACGACTGCCGGCATCGCGTTCTTCACTCTCGCAAAGCACATTGCCAAATTGATCGACCGAAAGGTACTTGTTCAGATGAGATCGTAAATAGATAATACCTAGAAAGCAATAAAATATGGGACTTAATTACGAGTATATAAACTATAAAGTATATTCAGGACTCGGTTCAGTTAAATATCATCATATATTATTGATTATTATTAATCATTTCGAAAGGGTTACCCTTCATAATTTGTAATTGCAAAACCCATTTAGTAAATATCCATTTTCCATATACAAATATTTGTGTAAAATTTAAATCACCGGGCCTTGTGATATTCCTAAGGCCGCATATATGTCATACACTTTCAGACTACGATCGTTTCACAAAATATCGTAATTTTTTCAATCAAAGTAACCTCAATGTAACAATGTTCATTAAAATTTCTTGTAGAGCTACATTTGTCTTATATTTTTTTGTTGATAACGAAGTTGTCCCCCCATAAACTTTTTGGAATTTCGTTTTAATCAAATCAATTGTTGTCTTTATCGAAAACAAATATTTTATCTTTGCTTGATATTTAAATTTTCCATTCTTGTAAAATCTTAAAGGAAGTTGTTTTTTCTATCAATCAAAATTTAAAACAATTTGAGAGTTAAGACAGGTTATTTACATGCAACATAGCAACTGGGAGCTATACGATCTAAAAATCGTAGGATCTTTAAACTTATATGGTTGATGAATATGAAATGGAAACAAATTGTGTCCAAATTTCAAGATGATTCGGGTGATTTGGACAAATGTGCTGCGTATTTACCAAAGAAACTGAGGGACTAGTTTTTATACATATAGACAGACGGACAACGCTAAATCAACTCATCCCGTCGTACTGATCAGTAATACACATATATACTTTATGGCGATGTTCATTGTGACAAAGATTCAGTCAAAAAAGGAGACGGAGTAGACGAAATAAAGCAATAAAAAGGCTATGAAAGATGAACTCCCAGCAAAAGAAGAATTTGTTAGTGTCGATTTGGTGGGACTAGTTTTCTCTAAGCTACTTTCGTAGAACAAAATGATTCTATACGATGTTTAAAATGAGTAGCTGAAGAAATTTAGTGATCTCATTACACAAAAACGTCGTCAATCGTAAGGGTGTGGTTATTTAAAACGCAATTGAGATACCACATATAAATTTAGGTTGGAATGAGTTACTACATTCACCATTACAATATTTCAGACCTTGCGCCATCAGAATTCCATTTAATTTGTTCTTTGCAAAACTCCTAGAGAAGAAGTAGAACTTTGTGCTCCGACGACAATCCTAACCAAGGAAGATTTATGCGAGAATGCGACTTGCCCGAGAAATGCAAGAAAATCATACAACAAATACAAATTTTTTTTTTTTTTTTCAAAATTAAAACTTTTTTATAAAAAAAAAAAAATTAAATGCCTTGAAATTGACAAAATAAGTTTAATGACCACAAATTCAAGAGTTTGGACTTCATAAATGGACAATTGGATCAAAGAATTAATTATATAAAACTGTTTGATGATTCCATAAAATATTCTTCTGCTCTATCTATACCCATTTAAATCTACACAAAAAACTGATTCGATATGATAAATGATGACTCAACCAAATACAATGGAGGCTAAGGCGGCGAGAATTTTGTTTTCACATTAAAAGATTATACAAACCTAAAAATATTACTGCACCACACAGCCGCCATAGATTAAGTCAAGATCAGTTGAACTGAGTTGTGCAAAAAGATGGCCATCATTTATAATTCGCATTTAAATTGCAACAAAATGGTAACCAACCACCACCACTTGTTACACGAAAATAAAATGTAATAGAAAAAAGATCATAACAGAGACCAACAAAAACGAACGAATGGGGGACAATGATTTATTGAGTTCGAATTGGCATAATGGAAAAGTCACAAAATGTTCTACTACTATTAACAACAAACAAAATCCATTTCAGAAGCCACCAGAAGAGATGAGAGTCTCATGTCAAGGAAGCACAACCAAGCAAAACCGAACCGAGTGGCTTGTAACTTGGATAAAGATAAAGCTAAGCTAAGCTAAGCTAAGCTGAGCTAAGCTAAACTAAGCTAAGTCAAGTCTAGTCACACTCTAGCTGAAGCAGCAACAAACCAGTCAAGACCAAGACCAAGAATGAATTGGTTAAGCTAATTCAAAGTAAATATTAATGGTGGATAAGAGCCGAAATGAAGTAGAGTGGACTGGAGTCGAGTCGAGTTGGGTCGAGTGTATTGCTATGAAGTAGAAGTAAAGTAGAATGGAATCATGTAGTCATGGACTAATGGATGAAAAATGTACTGTTATATTTTTGTTATTTCTTTTCTTCTTTATATATACAATTTTTTTTTTTTTTCTTTATTGGATTTGTGAAATTTTATCGAAGACAAGTTGCAGCTGCTACTATTTCATCCATTTATTCCAGCAGTAGCGCAATGAATCTAATTGGATTGGATTCATGTTTTGTATTCTTGTATTTGCAACGGATTATATTACAAAAATTAAGCAAACAAAAAACGAAAAAACAGGAACAACAAATATGTATATCGATCGAGCATGCGAAAAGTTGTTAAAATGATATTCTCGATATCTACCATCAAGGGGTAGAAGACAACAGACAACAACATGGACTGTGACTGTAATGGTGGACCAACCGGGCCAACAATGCTGCTGCTGATAGGTGGTAACTAAAAGAAGTTAGAAGCATGCAATGTGCACTTTGCCAAGATTCTTAATAAGATATTGTGATGATAACGACAAAGAATATTTTAAAAAAAAATATTGAATACAAACATTGACACAAAGAGTACACAGCAACAACAATCTCTAGACTTACGAGTACTATACCATACTATTGAGTATTACATCTTCCCAATATAAGTCCAGCTTTCCTAAATCCGTTGACTCATATTACTTTTGCCGACTCACTTGTGAGTTGCATATAATATTGTATTGGCTGAAATATAACTAAAATGTTCAGATCAACCTCTGGTTTGTAAAAGTCCGTTTGGATTGAGTCTTTGTTGCGTCGCACCTTGTGTTTGAGCTACCGCCAATATAGTAGTACAGCATAGAGTCAAGTCGGGACCCCTATTTGTCGTAAATGAGCAATTTATTTGATAAGAAAAGTTTTTAGGGCCCAACATGGCATATTAACATTTTGTGATGGGTTTCACATGGGCTCAGCAGGAGAGTCACTTGTCCAGGATTAGACCGAGGTACCGGACTTGGTCCAGCTTCAAAATTATCTTTCTGTCTCATTAAAGATAAAGTCCTAATTATTACATATAAGTATAAGTATAAGTAGTGGTATGAAAACAATTATCACTTTGTCTTAATCGAACGGCGGACACCCATAAAGAATGTATGTTGTATATGGTTTCAATCAGCATGCCATGGAGATTAAGCCATGTCTATCTGTCCATCTGATCGTCCGAGTTATACAATCAGTTTTCCACCTAATACAGCTAAAATTTGATGCAGACATATACTAATATTATTTATAATTGCATGCATCTAATCAAATGTCAAAATTACAGTTTTTCAATTATTAGAAGCTACTCTTCATACTCTTCATACAAAATTCTCTACAAATCTGAAATTGTTGTTGTTGTTGTTTTTCCATAACCCACTTAATTTAAAATCAAATTTGTAGTCTAACAGGCATCATTTAAGTAATTCTATTATTACAATATTATTCTATAAAACTCTTCCTATTCCAACATATAAAGCCAAATATATCAGACGAATGTAGTTATCTAATACACATGTCTCATATATGGAGAAATTTTTTGGAATGTGACTATACGAGTATATTCTTTTCTTTTTATATTGTATACAATAATAATTAATACTCACTCTCGCCAGTATTTGATGGTTCTAGAGTCCAGAGTTGTTTCTTCTTTAGGCTGGCTCCATTGGCATTCAACTTGAAGCCAAAAGTCTCAGCGGTCATGTACTTATGCTGACCATTAATCAGACCAATGGTCCACCAACCTTTCTGTTGGTTTTGTGATATAATGTCGCCATTTGTATGATTTAGCTCTCCGCTTAGACCGTTCATCGTACTAACAGGTTTGGGAGCAATGGTGGCGGCTTTTCTAGAAGAAGGAGGGCACAGCAAGACTAACTAACGTTTTTGTTTTTATAATTGATCTACGTAGAATGTAGATTGTTTCCAGGATCGCACAGAACAGCACAAGTCGACGGACGTTGTATGAGTAAATGTTTTGTTCTTTTCTGAAAAAGAATTAAAAAGGAGGAAAATAGAAAAGTTATTAATGGATAAATAATGGATGTAATTTTTGTAAGAGTACTTAAAGAGGTGGAGAAGCTGAAGAAGTAGGTACTCTGTTTTGGCTAAATGTAATAGCCTAAAGAGGATTAGGTGTGCCACACGCATACATAATGTATATATATATGTATATATTTTGGAACATTAAAAGCAACTTAAATTTCATCATTCGACCGATCCCACCAAGTGGTCAACAATATTTCCATGGTTCCTTGTAACGACGAAACCATAAACAGGAAACACATGCCAGCCAGGCTTGTCTGTCTATTCATCCCATCCATCCATACATCTATCTATGTATCTTTCTATGGGTTTCCATTTTTCTGTTCTTTCAACTTGTATTCATTCATCCAACCGTCGTCTGTCTGTTTGTCTAGGTTATGCCTGCTGAGTGACAACAACATTGAAGCTTGGGTGCGGTTTGTACATGGAGTAAATAAGCAAGCAGGCAAGCTGGGAATGAATCATCATCAGCACCGCCACGCGCTCTTTGCATGCAATACAAAACTTGAAAAACTCAAGTTTGGCACAAAAATCAGTGGATGGCTTTCATTTTTTTCTTTTTCATTTTAGAGTCCAATCTCAGTCACATTATGTCATTCACCACCACATTCAATGTTGTGTTGTACAGTTGGCCAAAACTTCATTTAGGACCGTCCAAAAACCGACGACTACGAGTATGTCCAGTTCAACTAAGCGTTGATTACATGTTAATGATTCAAACAGACAATAATAACTTACATGGTTACTGCGGTTGGAGGAGGCTAAGGCTAAAGTGATGGTGGTAGATGATGATAATGATGATGATGATGATGATGCCAATCACGACATGACTACGAAGACGGCAATTGAAAGAAATTTACGCTTAAAGGAACGAACAGAACAATGAACAATGCCACATTTTGTAAAGCGGAAGGTTTAATCATCATCATCATACTTACATAACGAAGCAAGCAAGCAACCTATGTATTATAGTTACTAACATTGAACATTCACTTCATTCTAATCCGCACGATGTTTATTTTTGCTTTTTTCCAAATGAAACCAGGCACGCAGTTACGAACAACAATGAGACAACGACAAAAAAGGAAAAGGGAAACCCCTAGACAAAATTGAAAATAAAAACAACAACAATGACGGCGGCGCTTTTAGTATTTCTTCGTTCATTTCTTGGATTTGTTAGACTCACTGAACTGGCTTAGTTGGCTGAGTTAGCGGACTTGGTATGGTTTGCTGACTCACTGAATGGGGTTTGGATTTGCATACTAATATGCCAAACAACAACCAACAACAGTCAGTCAATACAAACGCTAAGCTAAGTTAAACAAAGCAAAGCAAAGCAAATCAAAGTAAAGAACACAAGAGAATGGAGAACAACATTAAAGATTTAAAAAATATGTACGAAAAATATGAAACGCATCTGTATTGTATCTGTCGCTCCTTGAATTTCCATGTTTAAAAAAATATAAATACGAACATGTAGCAAAATAAAATGGGCGTTGGTTCCGCCGCTCTCAGGTTTCAAAACATCAGATCAGATCAAATCACATCAGATCACAATGAATGAAAGCAAGAGTGAGTGAGTGAGAATTTTTTAAGGATTTTGCTATGTCACACAAATGAAATGAAAATAAAATATAAATTTATAAAATAATTTTCTTTTTTATTATTACTATACTTGATTTTATTAATTATTCGAAATTTAAAGCTAAATACGAGGGAAATCATCATTTGTGTTTGCAGGCACTTGAAAATTGTGCATTTCCATGCGATCATTTTTTAATTTAATTTAATTTATCTCAACTTGATGTATGGTATATATCAGTGGTTGCCAAGTACAATGTTTTAATTGAAAACACATAATTTTTAGTAGATAATTCAGTTTGCATCAAATGTGATACATGTTCTTGAAATCTTGTGGTAATATTTTTGCTCAAAGCTATACGCATATCCTTAATTACTTTCAATCGATTCTTTGATTTGTTTTTTATTATTAGTGAAGCAGAAAATACCTTTTTGGGAAAAATAAGAGTCTATTTCAGTGCAGAGTTTTTTAAAAAGGCGTGAATTTAAGACACTACCTTTTGAGGCATTTAGAATGAGTCTTGGAAGCTAACGTCTAGCGTTGAAGAATGCAACGCAATGTTAGAACTGATGGGTGCCTCTGTTTGAGTAACGTCACTTGAACGGAACGTGATCGTAACATCGCTGGAGCACCATCCATGCAGAAACCGGTTAGCTTTTGCCACATAAAGTCATATTTTTGAAAATATTTATTTGTTATGTTCATGACGTCGATACCTTTTGATGTCATTGCCTGCTCCTGTGAAATCAATAATTCTTCTTTGATTATGTTGTCGTCGCCCAAAAAGCAGACTAAAGATCGGGTTCATTGAAAGTTTGAAATCTTTTACGCACCCATAGGTGGTTCATGGACCACTGGTACCTCCCTGGAAACTACTGACATACATAATTGGTTTTCAGAATTCAATCATGGGCGTTGCCGTTCACTCACTCACGAATTTCGTAAAGGTCATCCAAAATCACTCTCTGGACATGGAATATGTAAATAACAATCAATATTGTGATCTATGCATATGAAACTAAACAACAATCGATTTTATGGGTCTTCGAAAACGCGACAGATCCATTAAAACTTGTTCATGGATGAAGCAAATGATTGCCGACTGTTTCTTCACAAAAACCTTACAGCACAGTTGGATGATCTATTCTAAATGATTTACATACATATAAGCATTTATGTGCAAAGAAGACGAATCATTCTCCCTGGTAATGACTCCTTTTTGTTCCCGGTTATCACAAAAGCAATAAAACCGTTTCCAATGAAAACTGTTTGTTTGTGTTTGTCTATTGCCGAATTATATCCCGAAAAATAAAGGCAACCCTCGTTTCAAAAGTTAATGAACGCGATTTTCTTGTAACGTCAGCTTATGTTCAAGTCTTTTTTACAAATTGAAAATTACGAGAAAATGTTGTAAAGCAACATTAAAAAAATTTATGAAGAAATTTTATTAATCACTTAAATATACATATGTATGTATGTACATGTGTGTGTAAAATTAAGATAAAATAATAAAAAGAATATAAAAAAAATTTAATAAATAAATTTCATGCGAATTGAAATCCGATAAGCGCACGGAATTTATTTTAATAAAAAAAAAAAGTGAAAGAAAAATATTTATATATGCAAGAAACCATAAAGAAGGGTATCTTCGACTATGCCGAAGATGTAATACTCTTTACAGCCCCTAGAAAAAGTGTTTGTATGGGAGCTGTACGATCCAGTAATCCTAAGATCTTGAAATTTACAGGTTCATGGATATGAATCAGAAACTTATTGTGATCAAATTTCAAGATAATAGTATAAAAAATTCGAATAAGAACATGAATTTGAGCAGGGGGCTTGTATGAGAGGTACCCCTCATAGTGGTCCGATTCAGCCGATTCAGACAAATCTGCTACGTATGATAAAAAGAAAGCTTCGTAAAAAAATTTCAAAAACTAAGGGAATAGTTTGCATACATACATACAGACAGACGGACATGACTATATTAACCCCCGTCTCGTCCCACTGATCAAGAATATAGATATATATATATATAAATTAAGATATCTTCTTCTTTGCATTACAAACTTTATGACAAACTTATAATACTATTCACTACGTGAAGAGTATAAAAAGGGGACAAGAAACCCCAATCCAAATTTGGTCTCACAAAAAGCTTATTACAAGTGTCATTCAATAATGAGAATGAATAGAGTGAAGATTTTGGTATCAGTGTGACGAATGTTTGGTTTACTATTTCAAACCCATTTAACATGTTAAAAATAAATTCTACAACAATCATCGGTAAGAAAAGAAGTTAATATTGACCATTTTTCGGAAACTCTATAAGTTGTTCACTGTTATTTGGATCAAGTTTTTGTTAAATTCTATTTTGGAAGATGAAAAATCATAATGTATAATGTCCATAAATTTGGAGATATAAATTGTAAATGTTTAAATATAGACTCATGGCGATTCGAGCTTGTTCCAACATCCAACAACTAAAATTAACAAAAATTCAAATATTCATATGTAATAGAACGTCCCGACTGACGACCGTTTATTATTTGATTAAAGTGTATAAAATAGTGTTCAATGTAAAACATTGACATAAAATAAAGAACTTCAATAGTAATAATAAATAACACATCGGCTGTTAAGTTGCCGGTCAAATTCAATTTTATTCATCACTTAATCTCCTTCAAGAGCGATACATTCATACTAGCGTTTCTCTAACATTTCGATATTTTCCTTGAAGAACGATTTGTGTTTGGCCTTTTAACAGGCGTTTCGTTGCAAATCTCTTTCCGGCCTGCGAACAGGTAAAAGTTTCTGGGGGCCTAATCTTGAGGATAGAGTGGGTGCCGAGCAAAGAATGCGAAGTGTAATTCGTTTAATTTTGCCATCGTAACCGAAGCAATGTTTTTGGTGAAAGATCGTTGTATCGAAATTTCAGTGTGCAAACGATCCACTTGGGCCATGTACCGATCGCTATTGACTGGGTTGCTTTTTCAAAAAACAAAATACCGTACGCATGGAACTACTATGGAAATTCGTACACTTAAACAACTCATAACCCGATACTGAATTTGTATATGAATAAATTGTCATTTTGAATTTTTGGAATTGATAATGAAATTAACGTGTATGAAAGCGGTTTAAAAGACATAATTGTTTTGGTATATATGGGCATTACGAGGATGTCGCTCAAATGGAACCCGCAAGGGAGCAGAAGCCGCGGCCGATCAAAAAAACACTTGGAAAAGGTCAATCCGACGGAAACTAGCGGAGGCCGACATTGCATGGGATGGAAACCAGTCTCACACATCATTTTGCTATGGCAGCATGCTCACATCAGATTTGGAGATCCAGCACCTCTTCATTTTCAAACGGAATCATCAGTTTTACAATTGAAATCTCTAACACTGAAAACAAATCAAGGGAACGGGCCCCAATGTACCACTAGGAACGACTGGAACTGAAATAGATACCTAATGAGACAATATTTATGAATCAGAAACATACCCTAAAACATTCATTTATGCTTGAATCATTTAAATAAAGTTCCAATCTGTTATAGACTGAATAAGTAGTAATACATAGTGATAAAGATAGTTTGGCTTTTTATTTTACAGTAAGAAGAAGAAACTGGTGACGAAGAGTAGAGAATGGAGATGAAGAGGCAATTATGCAGAAAACATCGTTGATTTGTTGTTGTTCCTATTAACGTTGTTAACAGTTAAAATTGCCAAAGACAAAAATGGTTCTATGCATCTAAAAGAAGACAATAATACAACAGAAAACAAGACGAAGAACACAATTCAAGTTCTTGTTTAATACAACAAAACAAAAGAACAGAACAGAACAGAATACAACAGAACAAGACAAGACAAAGAAGAAGTTAAAATAAAGAAAAATGAAGAACTTGAAATAAAAGTGGAAATAAATAGTATATAAATGTTGATGATGATGATGATGATGATGATAGAGAAGAATAATGCAAAAAATAGAGCAAAAGATTCAGTTAGTTATAAACTATTAAAAAAAAAAAGCAAGAAAGCTTTAGGCATCAATCAAACAATTCAGTTATATCGATTGATGATGGCTTTTTGTTTTTTCTTTATGAAAATAATAATGGTAATGATAGTGATGATGATGATGATGATGATGTTAGTGATGATAATAATATTATGTTTAGTATTGTATATTGTGCACAGTTGGTTTTTTTTTTTTAATAAAAATTGTTGTCATTGTAGTTTCCGTCACAAATCAATTCAATTATATTCAACACTTCTTGGGTATGTTACGTTTATTGGTGATGGTGATGGTAGTGGTGGTGATGATGGTGATGGTTAGATTATTTGTTAAATGTAATTAAAAGTTGCACTCTACAACAGCAGCAACAATAACACTAACAACCATAGAGACTGAGCATCTGAACAGAACAGTTAATACTATGATAGTCGTTGTACTATATGTAGGCAAGTATATTTGTTGTCCCTGATGAGGTACATAAAAAAAAAAAACAGATATAAAAACATTTATAGAAAGATAAAGAAAAACAGATATAAAGATATAAATAAATATTGATAGAGATACCGAAACAAATGAACAAACGAACGAACGATCGATCGATTAATTGATTGTTTGATATGGACACCCACTCACAAACTACTCACCACCACCTTGCACTAATGATAACAAAGTCTACTTTTTACCATATGTTTATACAACAAGGAATAGGAATAGCATTATTTCACCTTTATAATATTTTGCTAAGTTGTCAAACAGTCTGTGATTCACACAGTCAATCAGTCAGAGAGTCAATCAGCGAGTCACTCACTCAGTCACACAGTAAATCATAAATTATTAAATAAGGGGTTGGCTGAGGTTGGGAATGTGGTTGTACTAATAGGTTAAGTTATTTGCTTGTAGTAGTTCATTGGTACTAAGATTGAGAGAAGCCATAGAAATGCTTATTCACTTGAGTAGTCAGTCAAAATTCAAACACCGCAAAACATTATAAAAACAAGTTAAAAACAGGCCCAGGGACACATATACAAATTGCACATAATGAATCAACAGACTTCAACAAGGCAAAATTACATACGAATACTGGGTTGATATAATAGGGAATCTCTACCAATCAACTAACCAACCAACCAATCATCAATCGACAAAATCTTTAAGCAAATCAATCGATGAATGAATTGATCAGATCATCATCTAGGAAAAACAACCACAACTGCCTCCTTCTAATCGAAGTAAACAATTAATCCATCGGATCTCCGTGCACGAAGTGATTACAAAATTTTTTCAAATTTCAAAAAAGGCAAAACAAAGTTTGCCGGATCAGACGATTAATAAATTTATAAGCAAACCTGGGGGCCACACATTTCATGTTAGATGATTTTTTTTTTCCTCAAAGGTTTGAAGAACCCCTAAAATTTTACTAATTTTCAATCACATTGAAAGATATCAATACAAAAATACTAAATGCTAGCCATTCCTGCTCTATGATAGGACCCACTGTAAGGAAATAAGCTAATACAGTGAATGACCTGATGGTATGCTGAAAACTGTGGAGCCACATTTATGTTACATTCTAGGTTCTAGCATTCCGAGTGTTTAATTTCCTCGAACGTGAAATGTGTCATTAAATACATACATATATGTTTGAAGTTTCAATAAGGGGGACTCTGAAATTTAATTTTACTTAAGACCTTGAATTAAACGAAACGCGCAACTGCCAATTCCATTCAACCATTAACAAGTTTCATAATTTTAACCAAAATGTTCTTAGTAAAAGTTATAAAGATATATATCAATACCAACATAGAATACTATCCAACCAAGTTAGCTAAATAACCAACCAATGAACCAACCAAGTAGAGCAAATCAGAACAAGTTTTAAAAATCATCACCATCAGAACCAGAATCATTATCATCATATAAAGAAACAATGAAAAGAATATAATATTTCTATCCATCTACGAACGTATGTAGTAGTAGTAGTTTGATGGCTACACTCTATTCCATTGTGGCGCCCAACCCATACTTCATTCTTCGCCTAAATTCTTTTCAAGTATTTCTTTCTTTCATTCATTTCTTCTATTTTCATATATTCTTCTATACACATGTTCTTCTATAGTTAAGTTATTGTTACTGATGTTCTTGTTATTGTAACCCTTGGATGCAAAATGTGTTGCTTCAATGGCAGTAAGTAGTGATGATGATCATGATGGTGATGATGATGATAGTTGTAGTATGTAGTGGAAATAATAGTTAAAACACATGTATTGTTGTGTTGGCTGCTTGAGAAGATTGCCTACTTTATTTTATCCATAGGCAAATGAATACCATATACGAGATGTGGTAATAGAATAACGAAACATGTAATTTGTTCCATCTATAACACTTCTCCTCCAAGAGAATTTTTCATTATTCAAAACATTACTGAAGGAAGTCTGAAATTTTTTCAGTATCTTTTTGCTAGATCCTTCTTAAAGCAAGCCTACTTTTCTTTCACAGCTTCAATGGTCCGAAATATTTCGTTCTTTTTGGAATATAGATTGGACCTTGAGCCAGAATGATTTGGCTTTTGAACATGTGATGTACATGTGACTATAGAAAATATTGAGATTAAACATTTTCAGTCGATTTTCACTGATTTTATCCATATTTTTATACAATTTTGAATTAAAGGGACCTGGAGAACGTGCTTCATCTTTAAAATGTATTCAATAGCCAATTCAGAAACACTTAAAATAATCGAAAACTTGAGCACATAATCATCATATTGTATTTCTATAGATAGAATAATGTATGAAACAAATAATTTGTTCTATTAAAGCACTGATAGTATTTTCAATAGAACAAAAACCATAAATCTCAAACAAACGAAGGTAATCAAAATAGAAGACACTCTTTTATCATTCTGTACAGTATTTGTACAGGGTTCTTTTGAGAAAAATATCACTCGTTATGTTTTAGTTATTTTATAGGCACACCTCGTTGGTACTACTTACTATACGAGTATTAACTAACAAGCGTTTCTATCTGAAAATCTCAACAAATATCCAAATGTTCTTATTGTATTACATTCTATTTGATATGCACGCTGCTCTAATTTTCTATTCTATTCTTTACTTTATTCTTCTTGTCTATTTTCTATAAGTATCTGGACTACTCATTGTACGTGTATGTGATGAGCAAGCAAATATGGTAACAACAAAAATAAATGGTACCAAACAGCAACAACATTGTAGAGCTTGCGGTTTATTATGTTTTGCTCTGTATCTTTCACCATTTCAAAACACACTTCAACTATGTTTTTTTGTTGTGAATAGAAACAAAACATATGTATTTTTCCATCTTTTACTACTTCTTCATCGAATAGAGTCACCCATAGTCCAAGGCATAACACAAATGAGAAAATCCCCCCCAAGATATACATACTGATTTATAAGCAGATCGGGGACATCAAATGTGTGCAGATGTTTCTACAATTATATTGGTTCTGTTTTACTCAGCGGCCCCACAACAACAAACAAATCAAAACGTGCCATTGCCCACAGACACTATAAAAATTGGATTGCATTTGATGCTAATAAACTGTAATAGCTGCGCTTATAGACTTCAAACAAAACAACACAGCTACAACATTCAAAAAAATCAACAACTAAATCCATCAAGCAAACTATGTACTTAGCAACAATCCCAGCAAGCGCAGCACTAGTCGCGACGGCGTACGGCGTCGTGTTAAGTGTTGTCATCTAATTGGATTGGCCATGACAGTGAATTCCTTTAAATTGAAATTTGAGTTGCCAAACTGGATTCAAATTGATTAGAACAACGAAAACAACAAAAAATAAATAAATAAATTTAAAGAGAGAAGAAAAAAGAAAATGCAATTGTTACTTTTTAAACAACTTACTCTCTACTACTATGATATGATAAGGTATTATAACTTTATTGTAATGTTTGTAACGCAAAGAGCACTGTCCACCGGAGTCATCCTTACAATGCACGATGAGGAAATCAACAGACACATCTTACTGTCTGTCGTACACACACACACACACACAAAATGTCCGAGTTCTTCAATTACTGGAAGATAAAGTTCTCATACAAAATTCACTTTAAAGACATGTTTTTTGTTGAGCCCACTAAAGTTATGTTAAGTCCATCATCGACAATATTACCTTGATTCATATTAATTTTCGTAAGAAACCATCAAACCTTTTATCTCATCTTGAATATGTACATATATGTATAATTTGATACTGTTATTAGTGGATTTCAAAACTTCTAGTCGACAAAACAACTCAGTAAATAATAATGCTAGTCTACCAGAGTATATTGGATTAGCGAAGAGCAAGAAAACTAGTCACATCTTAAGCATAAATTGATTAATAGTCTTTTTACAGTGGGTAAAATTTTGTGAGTTCTGATTTGGGGTCCATAGTGGCATTCTTGAGTTCTGAACAGATTTTTATTTTAGTTATACACGCAATCATCATATCTTTTCTCACATAAAAGTTGGCAACAAAGCCAAAAAGTTACAACGTTAGTTTGGTAACAATGGCAATAATTTTCCAACACTACTGTAGAGTGACCAGCATTGAAACTGAGTTCACGCAGAGTTCTTGCAGAACTCAACCAAAACACAGAGTTCTGAATACTGCAACAACATTAAATTTCAGTCATTTTTCCTGGTTGTTGCCATTTGAACTCAGAGTTCAGCTCACTATGGAAACAAAACTTTTATTCAATACGTATATACATATTTTGAAGGAACTTGAAACTTCTTGATCATTTCCTCTAGAAAGGAATGAGACAATCTTTAACAAAGAAACCAAAAGAAGCAATGTCTCAACATCATGGTGACAGTTGCGAAGAAATTCTTGTCACTTGCTTTGAAGCATCTACTACTATTTCCTTAAACTTGTCCTTATTCGTTGACGTAGACGGAATAAATGATTTTATGCTTCATTTCTATTTGGTTTTTACGGTTTTCATGCGGATTTTTCAGTGGAGGCATCTTTCTAAGTGTGATCACACAGTACATATATACTTTACAAATAACAGTTAAAACTAAAACATATATACATATGTTTTAACACGTCTCTTTCGACTGAAATGCGAGCTAAACACAGACTGACAACGCTCAGGCGCAATTCGGGGTTTCCCCCCTTTTCACAAACATTTCCAAAAAAAAAAAAAAAACTGCAATGATTGAACCAATTATTTGATACAATTGTCATTTTGTTTCACTCACCAAATCCTCACAGCGTTTGATCTAAACCCATACTGCTGCGAGGTTTTTTTGAATGTTAAACAGGGCTTTGACAAGGTATGGATCGACGGACTGCTCTACAAGATCATGTGCTTCTTCCCAGCTAAGCAATGCATCCTATTACAAAGCTATCTATGTAGACGAACGTTCACAAAATGCGCTATACAAAGTCATCGACAAAAGTATTGAAGCCGGCGTTACACAAGGTAGTATCTGTCCAGTTGGCAACTATGACTCCTACCTAGGGCTGATGCTGGACAAACATCTCATCCCTCATCAAAATTCCAGCAACTTAGAAAGGGTTCACGACTACCAAGCCAAGGTATCATATCTGGGCGTCGTAGGTGCAACCCTATATTGCACAGGGTCTTAAGAATACCCAATGTGCGCAATGAAATTCTTCAAAAATGGATTCGTCACCAAAAGAGACTGCTGGTGACAGACCTCACCTGTGAAGAGCGGTTATGTAGACTAAAGAGACTCTTACACTATTAATCGGAGAGCTTTACAAGCGTTTAAACCTTAAAATTTTTAATCAAAAAGATCTATAAATTTTCATGTTGTCGTATATTTGTGCTTCATGCCTCTCCCCATCCATCATATACAATAATTGATGATCCTCTTGAACATATGATCCGATTGGATCATAAGAAAATGTAACAGACTGAAGATTCAAGTGTTGATGTGTGTAGCCCCACCAAACAACTCTATTAAAAATTTTAATGAAATTAATTATTTTAATGTGTTTGGTAAGAGGTGATTGTTGTTCAATTCCAACTGAAAAAACTTGGTGCAACATTGAATGTACAATTTAAAATAATAAATGAAATGTCAAAACAAAAGACAAAACAATTATTTCTTTAGTTTAAATACTATTGTTCATAACATGTTATATGTACATATGTATAACACTGGTGCCTTGGGTGCATTATAGCATTTGTCTGATGTTTGGAATCAATGGAAGTAAATGGAATCGAATGGGACAAGTCAGTTTTTCTACAGTTTCTTCTTGACACTTACAGAAATAAATTACATACATGTACATATTTTCATTTTATTAATATCATCATGGGGGTTTTTGTTTTTGATGTGAAGTAGTGTATCTTGGATTTGAGGAGATCAAATTAAGTTAATTTGTTGTCCATTTATTTTGATATTTTTTACATTGTAAGCGTAACGGTTTTCACACGCTTCACAGCAATTGTGAAATGCAACAACAAAAGGTGCAAACGCGAACAAAATCATTGCAAATCAGACATGTTAAATATGATGATAATGATAATGATGATGATGATGATGATATTGATGGTGATGGTAATGATAATAATGAAGAAAGACATTTTAGAAAGCGTCAAGTGCAATCAATTACTCGAATGTTATGAAAAGTAAAAGTTTTTGTTTCGCTACTTATTTTAACTACATTTTCTTGGGTTTCTTGGTCCCCCTCACATACTCTCTTCTGATTTCAACGTTTTCGGTTGTTGTCTTGTTCAAAACACTTGTTCACTTGTCACTGTCGTCATGATCATCATCATCATCATTGTCGTCGTCATTAACAACTTTATCGTCGTGACCTTCAAAAGAGTGCGTGATCTTCAACCAACGAAACCAAACCAACAAATGCAGAATAATAAATAATAATAATATACATATATATAGAGTTAAGAAAAAATGTAAAAGAAGATGAAAAGAAGTAACAGTCTCATACACAACATGGTAAATACTACAACAAGTATAAATAATCTGGTGAACTGACAAGTGAAAGATGATAAACAGTTCCACGATTGAATGATTAAATACCGTTAGGCATACATTCTATAGTTGATAGCAAGCAGATACATAAGGTATAAGTATGTATGTATATATTTATATAAGTGTGAAGAACCTAAGAGTTGCAAATTACTTTCAAGAAAAATCTATTATTAAGTTGAGTTATTCTCTTTTCTTTCAACATTTCATTGATTGTTTCAATCAAGAAGTCTAATTCAAGAACGAGACACTGGGAGGCGGGGAGGCGGCGGTTCAATGAAAGATTAATTAACTTAAAAATAAAAAAAAAAAATAAAAGAAGAAATCATTAAATTGATTTAATTGGATTTAATTCAAAGAATAAATAAATAAAGAAAGAAAAACCAAACAATCCAGATTAAGTATAAGAAAGAAATACTTATTACGTAGTATGTACATATCTGTATGTATGTATAAATAAATAGATTTCAATCGACCCGAAAGGCTTCCTAAAACAAAAATAAAATTGCCATTAACATGGGTTCAACGAAGCGCTTATAATATACCTTCCTCTTTTCATCCATCGCTCCTTCCTTTTACCCACCAGCAACTGAGGATATGAAGAATTATATTATATAAATATAAATTAAAGATCTTTAATTTAGTAGTTATGTACAATATATTAGGCAGAATGAATATGGATTAGAAACCTATTGTGTCCAAATTTCAAGTTGATAGCACAAAAAACAAAGTTGAGTAGGGGGTTTATATGGGAGGTACCCCTTCTTCGGCTGATTGTGACAAGTCTGCTGTATATGGGTATGCGAAGAAAGCTTCTTAGAAAATTTCTAGCTCAAAAACTGATGAACTTGTTTGCATATATACAGACATACGGACATGGCCAGATCAACTCGTATCATCACGCTGATCAAGAATATATATACTTTATGAAGTCTACGATGTTTCTCCTTTTTTTGCATTACAAACTTCATGACAAACTTATAATACTATTCACTACGTGAAGAGTATATATGTATATGAATTAACATAAAGTTTTAGGAAGATTTTTTTTTGAATCCTTTAGATTACTTTATTGATCGGGATATAGTATGTATGTTTGTATGATAATTTGTAAGGGTTATCATCATCACGCATCATCAAGGCTTTGACTAGTAAGTAATATTATTATTTTCTACTATCTCACAAAAATCTAAATCAAGTTAAGTTGTCTATAAATAGCAGATCAAGATCTTAGGCATAGGATCAAAGAAGTATAGCAATTTAGGAGCACACAAATACAACACACAATATACAAAAGATGAACGACGCACGAACGGATGAAGCAGAGACTGTATGTATGTATATAGACGAAATATGATTTATGGCCCAATTACATAAAACTCTTCTGCATCTATGCATGGAGTGAAGTCGCTATTCATGCGCTGATAGTGAATAGCAAATGGTAAAAAAAAAAAACTATAGTCAATAATAATAACTGTAGTCAAGATAATGGAATGATGAGTGGATGCCCGCGTGAAACTGCCATAAATCTCTTTTCACCAAAATTATAGTGTTTGAAGTCGCAAGCCGCAAGCTCATAAGCAAATGTTTTGCATGAAATCTTCAATATCCCAGTTATTTTGAATGCAATTCAGTTTTGAGATCAAGTCCAGTTATTGGGCGGAGGATAACCTCAACCTCTATCTTTAGCTTTAATAAGATAAATTAAGTTTAACACAATTCGAAATGATTCAAACATTTTTCGTATGTTTTCTATATAGACACATGCCTCTCTGAAGTTCTACTATGAACAGCATTTCGGCTAGTAATCGATGATGCCATGATGATCATTGGTGATCGTTTATTGTATTTTATCTATTGTACTTTTTATACAATACTTTCATCCAATATTTCTTTAATATTACTTTATGGTTTATGAACAAATTTTTTAAATTTCGCTTCAACAATCAACGTCGTTTATATGTATGTATGTACAATATATGGTGAGTTGAGGTGAATCAATTGATGAAACCACCATTTCATGCCAGGAGCAATAATAGTGGCTGCAGTCGCAGCATACAAGAATGGCGGCATTAAAGTTGCTTCAGTTGAACTGAATTGGTTTGAACAACTAGTGATGCTTTCTACGTTTATGTCTTAACTCTTACAAGCAACATAATAAAATCAACAACAACTTGATGAACAAGTTGAAGACTCTTCAGACAGACAACAGACAACAGACAAAAAGATAGATAGATAGTTAGTTAGTTAGCTGGCAACATGCAAGGAAGGGAGCGGTGTTGAATTCACATTGGATTTAAGACTTAAAGCAATTGTGAAGTTTAGCTGAGCTGAGTTCAGTTCAGTTGTATCAAGACAAGTCAAGTCAAGCGCGAAGCAAAACGAAACGAAGCCGGTCTCATCACCCAAAGATATCTCTGGCATCTACCAACTTTTCATGCTTGCAATGCATGCATGCAGCAGCAATAGTTACTAACTGATCGATCGTGTTTTTTTTTTTTATGTTGCGTTGTATTGTCCGTGATCATGATTCATTCACTCAGTGATGATGGTCATCATCATCATGATAATGACAATGGTGATGATGGTGCTGCTGATGTTGATGATGTCGCGACCAAAGTCAAATCAGCTCACAACAATCTTGACTTGTGTGGCATGTGCCAAACGGGCACTTAGCGCAATTAAGTGCAACACGCCATGATTGACCAAGGTTGAGGCGTTCTACAAACTTCCAACGAATAATAACAAAATTATTCACAAGAAAATTGAACAGAATATCAATTAAAATAAAACTGACTAAACTAACTGAATTCCAAAAATATTTAAAGCATTCTTCCTTCTTGCATTTTTTGACCTATGTATTTTAGCCGCAATCACTTTGCTTTGCTTTTCCTGCATAAAGTGGTTGGTTATGGTGATATGGTGACAGGAAGTAGTGACAACTCATGATGGTCGTTCAACTCTATAACTTCGAACCACATCATCATTGTTCTACATATGTATACTTAAGTAAGTAGTATATTTGAACCAAAAAGATTTCTCAACAATCATCAGCAGCAACAGCAGCATTGCATGCAGCATATCGATTGCTATGAGCTCTTTGAATGTCTTTTTTTCTTCTGCTGTGTGTGATAAAAAACAAAACAAAACAAATATAATGAAGAACATTAAACAGAAAAAGGAAGCGGAAAAATGTTATCGCAGTCGTATCGAGTGATTCAGTGCATTCATTTCAAGCAGAGAACAGAAGAGTTGTGTTGAGTTGAGTTGTGTTGTGTTGAGATGAGATGAGATGAGAAGTGTAAGTAAGTCAAATATAGAATATGTACTTGAATATACATATATATGTATGTATGTATGTATACATACTTATTATATTGAAAATAAATATACGGGAAATGTGTTTTAAGACGCGCTGCAGCATGTAGATTTCTTTTCTTTTCCATTTTGTTTGGACACAATTCATGCAAGACAAGTCACACGCAGCAGATAGCTGAGACTGACGACACTGTGACTGAAACTGAGAAATGTTGCAACTGCAACTGCAAGAACAACAACAACAACTCCATTCCATCAAGTTCCAGAACAGAGACCAACCGACGGACCATCCATTTTAATGCATTATTGCTGTTGCTCTTCAATGACTTGGAAAGGAAGAAATCGGCATAGGCTGCCTGACATAAGGCAAAAGCGTAATCGCATCAGAAATTAAGTGCAATTGTGAGTGCAATGTTTTCTATATATGTATCCATATAAAACAATGAGAACACAACATCACTGGAACACTGCGGAGTTGGGATATCTACACAACACAAACGCTACTTTATAAATAGCATTTGAAATAACAAATGGTAAATGATAAATTGTAAATGGTGAATGATAGATATTAAATGCGGGAACAAAACAATTGATTATTACTCACTTTTGGTTGGTTGACGATTCTAAGAAAAGAAACAACAATTGAGCAAAACAAGTAAGTAAGTTTTATAAACAGAAGTATGGAACCGATGGTTTAAGAACAAAACAATCGTTTAAAATCCATCAAATTTATCCATTAAGATTTATAGTTTAAATGAAAATTAGAGAAAAAAAAAATACAACGTAACATAACCCTCTTTCCGAAATGATTCGGAAGGAATTCCAGTGGCAAATTTACCAAACTATCAAAATCTGCAAGGAAAGACATCCCGAGAATGAGGAGTATGCTTGCAGTGCCCAGTTAAGACTTTCTTCATCACTGCAATCCTATTCTTCTTAAAGTGTAGGAGCTCAAAAGCTCACATCATTTATGTAGCAAGATCAAAGTATCCGTGCGACAATGCAGCTTAATTCATTTACCCATTGTATGCTTGTTAGCATCTGGTTTTCGCTTCCAGACTTGAAAAACATAATATGAAGAGTTCTGTAGCGAGAGAAACTAGCAGCTAGGATGCTGGCCATCGTATGCCCATAACATTTATCAACATTACTGTTTGCCAGACTGCATAAATCTCTCCCCAAAAAACACTGCTCCACTCTGGTAGTAGACGGTACTATAATTGATCTGATAGCTCCTCCGAAAAGACACCGGCACCAATACCAGCACCCCGGTCTGTCTTGGATCCATCGGTGAAAATCGCTGGCGACAGATAGCTGCAGTATTGTCACTTTCTTGTCGCCCCCAAGGAACCTTTTAGATTATAAAGATTCCTTTCAGTAGATATCGGTAATATGATCTTCTATATTATATACTAATTCCAACTGTCCTTTGATTTCTTCTCCGATACAGTTTTTTATCTCGAAAACTAAAAGTCACAACTGAGTTGTTGTAAATGAATTAATTTAACAATCTATTGCTATGCTGATAATGAGATCTCCAACTTCAAAACATTATAAACTGATAAATATAAATGAAAGGGGCCGCGCGCAACAAGAAAAAGAAAGAAAACCAGCAATTGAAATTTAAAATGAAACATAAGATGTATGAGTCAGTGGTGCCAACCACTCACCAAAAGTTAGACAAGTAGCTAAAAAGATTAACAAAAATGTATTATATAAAGGAAGCCTACTAACATAAGAACGAATCAAGGGACATTTTAAAAACTCATTCAGTCGAAGAGTCATAGAATCACATTAAGTCCATGAATTCAAATTAAAGCAAAAAAAAAATAATACTATACTATATACTACAGCCATAGACATGAGTCTGAACATTTATGTATCACTTCCTCCTCGGAACAAATCATCCACACTTCGTTTCACTTCGAAACTTTGAGTGGGTTTACTTCTTTTTGTTTCCTTCTGCTTCTTCTGCTTTTTGGGCGCGGTACACATACATGTGGACAGCACATGAACACAAAGAAAATAACAAAGACACGAAGTCACCAAGTCAGCAATGAACCCAATCCACCAACAATCAACCAACAGACATACAATACAAACAATAATATTTAATAGTAGGGAAAGATAACATACATATGTACATGCACAACAACAAAGCCAAGTTATGCCAAAAGTCTGAAGAGTCTTGGACAGGAACGTGTGTGTGCACACACCAGCAACAACGGCAGATTGCATGAGGGTGCACACAACGGACACAAAACACCAATATCAATGTGGACTGTGGAGTAAAGTAGAGTACAATAGAGTATGCCTTGCCTTGGCTTGCTATGCCATGCCGCACAGCGGGAGTCATTGAACATACTAGTTGTACTAATAGTGCTGAAGGCACTCAGGTTTTCTTTTCTTTTCTCCTCTCTTCTTTTTTGTCAAGGACAAATTTCTATGTTTGATCAGAAGCTAAGCACTTTTTTGTTTTGTCGAAATTTTCGGTTCATTAAATAATTTAAGAACAGATTTCATGAAGGATCGATCAATAAGAAGAGCAGAACAACACTTAATGGAAACGAGAATCCACACCAAACCATTAAGTACAATAACAACAAACACACCTTTTTCTTTTTCTTTTTTTTTTTTATTTCTTACCAATTACCCAGACATTTTCATACACACGAACATACATACATAGATACAAGTTAAGTTGTGCTAAGTTGAGTTGAGTTCTTAACTATGTACCTGCTGAGTGACTTCCGACGTTCGCTAAACGGAAGGCGACTGACACGCCCATTGACACTTTTATATTAAATCCAAAGAAAACAATAAAAAATAATAATAAATATTGTCTTTTGTAAACGATAAATATGCGATGACATCCACCGCCAACTTTGTATACCCTCGGTTCGGGTCGGTGGATCATTTAAGTAGAGAGTGAGAAAGAGAGAGAATTTATGATCTAAAATGTACATGAGTTGAATAGAATTGAATTCAGTTTCACATACTAATTGACTTTGCCAATTGGGATTCGATTCATTGTTGTTGAC